>APFE030244199.1:0-20802 GCA_000404065.3 Pinus taeda
GGTTGGACTCTTGAGGGAGAAGCTATCATTGTATTATTTCATTGTATCTCTGCAATTTTTGGCCAAGGAAGACCAGGGTTTTGCAGTCATCTTTGGGATTCTTGTGGACTCATGTGTTGATGGTGTGTTTCTCAATGTTCTTGTAAGATTTTTTATGTGATTCATTTCCTTTCTTTACTTCTGCACATTAAACAAATGAAGTGTTAAAGTAAGAATTCATGCTTGCCATGCTCTGCTTTTAAGTTTGTTTAATTTCAATGTTTTCTACTGTCTAAAGAGAATTCAAAGTTATTGTTTGCTCTCTTTAGCTCTCTCACCTGTCATTCCCAATCATCCACCTCAATCAAAGGCATCAACGCTGTCTCCTACCTCGCCCCAAAGAACCCCCTGCAGAAACTGTGTTCCATCCCCGCACCCCAAAATTGCCCTCTCCTCAATTTGCCACCAAAAGCCCTAAAAAACCCCAAATCACTTTCTGATCAGTTTACTAGCCTAATATCAGTGTTACCTTATTGGTCATCTCATCTATTGGATATTTTACGAGATAGATCGGAGAGAGCCTTCTCCTGCCCCGTAGGGCTAGCTACGAGGCTAAATGGTTTGATGTAGCCTTGAGGTTTACCTGTCTCAGCCTGAGGTGAAACTTCAAGCGCTAACAGAACCATCAATAAAAAATAAAAAAAACATTATGCTAGGGTAGAGAGGGAGCTTGCGCTTGGAAATATCATCTGCATCCATGTTTTGCTCTTTGTATACATGGAAGAAGGAAATGTCATTGAAGGAGGAGGGGAGGAAGCTAAGTTTCCCATACAATGGTGGAGCCAAGGAACCTCAATGGAGTTCTGCCCCTTCAACGTGGTCAAACGGGCCTTCATTATAATGTATATCTGAGTACATTGTGTTTTCTTGAAATTGAGGTTTTTAACTGTTTGGGTTCTTGGAATTGCAAAGAGATGTCTTGAGATGAAACAATCTAATTGAGTTTTAACTTCAACAATATGTTTTGAGGAGTTCGTCTCTATAATTAAAATATATTACCTTTGTTTTTCTAATTACATTTTTACTTTATTGCTTTAATATACTAGTGATTTTATTTAAATAATAAAAAATAAGAAATTATATATTATATAACCTAGAGTGTTTGTTTTTATAATTTTATCACTTATATTAAATATTAAACACTTATTTTATAATACCAACAAAAAAATATAAACTTATTATTTTTATATTAATTTAATATAAAAGATATAATATAATAGAATAAATATGTATACATTTAACAAAACCATATACAAACAAGAAAAACAATAATAACAATAATAATAACTAAAACAGTTTAAATCACACTGAATATGGTAAATTCTTTAATATTATTAATTAAATTGAGATAAATCTAGTGAACAAGTCTATCAACAAATAATAAAAATAATTTAAACCAAATAAAAAAACACAAAATTCTACATCACCCAATCAACAAATAATAAAAATAATTTAAACCAAATAAAAAAAACACAAAATTCTATCACCCAATCAACAAATAATAAAAATAATTTAAACCAAATAAAAAAACGCAAAATTCTACATCACCCAAAAGACACCATTTAAATTTTAAAGTGATAATAAACCATGACATTATGACGGAGACATGTCATCTAATAAATGAATGTCGTGAGGAAGTAAATAATATCTAATTTAAAGGAAACAATGCACATTTCTCATATGCTTATATTATATAGTGGTTTATCCTAAATTACCAATGCACAATTATCTTATGTTCATATTGTATTTCCATTCCAACATCCTCATCATATCTGGATGGAATGCAACTTTTTGGTTTAAAACATTTTTTTTTCATATTTTTTACATATGGTTTTGATTATATAATTTAGAATTTGATAATTAATATATATATATAAAAGAATGGAATTTACAAATTAAAATAAAAAATAAACTTCAAACTAATTAATGAACTGATTTTATTATCTATAATTTAAAATTTTTTTAAATTTTAATATTTTTTTAAAATATTATTTCTTTTTTCTTTAAATATAAAATTTCTCAATTTTTCAGATAAATTATAATAAAATAAAATATTTTTATCCATATTATATATTTTAAATTAAAATAATATAATATATTTGTTTAACTAGATTTTAATTATGGAGGTTTCAATGAGGGTGCCTTTGCAAGTTTTGATGGTGGGTCTCGAACACCAAAGAGGTAAGGATTAACAGTTTGGGGTTTAGGAGTTCTCTGCTGGTGGCTGTGCCATGTATTCCATGTAACTCTCTGTGGGTGCTTTACTATTCTTCAAGTGTTCTCATGATTGTGTGGAGCTGTTGTTGGATGAGGAGCGTTGGAACATAAACCCTTTGTTTTGTTTTCCCTGCCGTTCAAGTCTGGCTACAAGCTCTTTTGATAAAATGAAAGGTGTAGACCATCTGTGGTCACGAGAAACTAGCTGGGAGGATACGGATCTGTGAGTCAGGTCTGGCAGCTTTCATTAAATTATAGAACCCTTTGTCTTTTTTCAAAACTCGTAACCCTTCAAGGGTTTAGTAGTGGTCGTCAAGGAGGGGAACAACAAAAGACCCCGGAGGACTCGGGTGCTTGTTGCATTCACAAAGAAGCCGCTGAGGCTACGGTTGTTGAAGGTTAGGTTACGAAACGAAGTTAAATTTCTTTGTGTTTTCCCGGGTGTTTTCCATCTTTGGTCAACAATGGTCCTCTTTTCTTTGGTTTCTAGGAACGGTGCTCTGAATTTCCGGGCAACTAGCATTCGGATGGACGAGCAACTAATAGACTATTCCACTAACTCCCTAACCGCCGAAAACATCTGGGTCAATTTCTCCCGACTGATTCCTGCATTGACTGAGCCGGTGGCAGCCAGTTTACCGGTCACAAGGGTTGAGGCAGTTATTTTGCAAATGGGAGATATGGAGGTTACAACTCAGACCCTAGATTCATGACCGTTACCGACAGCATCAGAAGGTATTTTTACCACATAAGAGGGCTCAAACTCACCCTTTCTTCCTATCCCTTCACCTTCGGAACTGAACAAATGGTCGCAGGCCTTTCTGGTAGGAATAAATGCATAAGGAGGCGTGGGCTCTTTAGGAGAAGGGGCGAGTGGACTTCGACCTCCTACACGAGGGTTGTTCCCTGAACAGATAGGCATCCTAGGTTCCACCCCTTTCTATTTGGCCTTCCAACCGGTTGGTTCCGCCCCTCCCTCAGGCTGCTTCATAGGCATTCCAGGGCAAGAACAAGAAACAGAGGATATCTGCTCTCTAGACTTTGAAGACATTGGCCTTTGAAGACATTGGCCTTGCGGAAGGTGAACAGGTCGCTAAGACGCCGCCAAAGCGCGATTACAAAAAAAAAAGGGACAGCCATTTAATTTTTGGTGAAGGCATTAGTATGGCATAAGCTGCTTTAACTGAGAGCACTGTGTTAGTTGGAAGGGTAAGAGGCAGAAATTATGCCCCGTTACGACTGTGGAAGTGGACTGCGGAGATTTGGGGAAACCTTCTCCTTCAGCTACTAAGTATTCTCTCGCTTTCCCGTGGCTAGTTTGCTCTGATATTTGCCCACCTGGATCAGGTAGACTTGGTTTTTACTCGATATTAGCACATTGAGATGACCCCAGTGTTGTTTAAAAGATGGTCACCGATGTTCGACTCAGAAAAGGAAAATCATGGAGTTGCCCCAATTTGGGTTCGTCTGCCCGCTCTCCCACTACAGTTTTGGGGGGGGGGGGGAGATCTTCAAGGTGATAGGTGACAATTTAGGTGTCTACTTGGATCATGATAGAACCAATCAAGATACAGGTTGTCTGGCGATGGCTCGTATTCTAGTGCATCTAGACACCAGAGAAGGATGGGTAGAGAGCTACTTGTTCCATATGGGTGACATTACTCGTCGCAAATATTAGACTACGAAGGCATTCCTTTTCGTTGTCGGAAATGTCATGAAGTGGGGCATCTCTATAAAGACTGCCCAAGAGTTTTAGGGCCGAGCCAGATCCCGACCAAAATGCTGGTCTCATCCTCCACACAAACTTTGGATTCAGAGTTCCCTTCTCCAGTGGACATCCAAGAGACTACTTCGCCCTCTAATTAGGGTTTGCAGCAGACCGCATCCCATCAATCCACTATGGAATCAGAACCTTCTCCAGTTAAATCCCGGCTAGGGACACGTTATTTACGGGTATTCCCTTCTCCTCTCTCCCTCATTTATCTCAAGCAGTAAAGGGTTATGTTAATTTAACTACTCCTATGAGTTTTGTTGGTTTACTAGGAGAGGTTAGTATGTTGTGCTCTCTGGTTTGTTCTGTCCCCTCTGTCCCTCCTTCCCTACCATCCCCCATCCCCTATACCTCTGTGGATCAGACCACTCGATCGCATGATGACAGTCCGCTTTCAAGTGGGTCGCATCGATACTTCCTCCATTCCCTCCCTGCTGCACTTATGACGGCTCTTGGTTTGCCTGCTGCACCTCTGACGGCTCTTGGTCTGGACATTGACCCTCCCCCTTCCATTCCCCCAAAACCTTCTCGCGGCCGCTAATAAAAAATCTCCAAGGCTATCAAAAGGGCTAGTGCCAAAGTGGCTTTCGGGGTCTAATCCCCAATCAACTGGGTTCTTAGAGCAAAGAGAAACCCTCTCATCATCGCCATCACCCCCCCCCCCCCCCCCCCCCCCCCCACCATGATTTGTCTCTCTTTTAATTGAAGGGGTATAGCCAACCCAGACAAAAAGTTGGCTCTTAAGAGACTCAACCTGTCTAAAAAACTGGATGCAATACTCTTACAAGAAAATCTGGGAGAAGGTTTACAAGTGATCTGAAATCACTTATGAATGATCTTAGTAAATTAATGTAGGTATTACAAACTCGTGTGCTGGTGTGTGTGTCTATAATATCTTAGGCAACAGAACGATAAGATTGCGAAATAAATAGACACTGGAAAACAGTAAGAGAAACACAACAAGCAAATGCAAAACACAACAATTTAATAAGGATTTCACCCAATCCTCCTAGGCTACGTCTCATGGTCCAGCTTTCAGTGGTGGTCTTTTTTTATTGTGTCTTTGAAGCAAAGTTTTTACAATGAGGAGCTCAATTTGAGTCTCTTGCAACAGATGATGCTTAGTAGGGTGGTACTTGGATTCCCCAAGCCACGGTACACAGACTCCCCCTTACCAAGTCTCGACCTCAACTGGTCTTAATGGGATGAGTCCAATTTGGTACTCAGTCCCTAACAGATATCCTCACAGGGATTGCTTGAACCTCTCAAGCCTGCTTGATTTTGTTTGCTCGATGCTACCTTAGCTTTGCAGGTCAGCTCGACTTCTATGTTCTCTGCTTCTTGCTTCGCTCTCTATTCTATCTCCTCTGTCTGTTCGTGGCTTAAAGCCAATCCATCCCTTGACTGTTTGCTTCCTCTTCCGGCCCTTTGGATCGTCTGCCTCTGTCCGCTTGGAATTCCCTGCTTCTGTGTCATCGCCACTGTGTAACGTTTCACAGAGAGGTGGCTACTTGTCCCTTCACGAACTAAGCTCCAGCTCTTCCTCGAATGGTTCGTTACTTCGATTATTCTGCGAAATGATTCATCTGCCAGCTCAGTGGTCAAATCGGACTTCAAGCCTTTATATGCCTCAGCTTATTCTTCCACCAAATCTGGTCTCCCATCGAATGCAATCTCCGTCGTTTGATCTGGGGCCTCCAGATCCTACGATCATCGTTTTTATCACATGGGTGACTTACTCAACCGTTAGCCCACGATGTGATCAATTTTCTCTCTCATCCGTCGGACACGCGTCATTCGATGTATGGAATCAATGGGTCCTCTGACAAACCCGCTTACTTCCCGAAATGCCTCTGATATTCCACCGGTTTTGGAGCGCGGGACCCGCCTGTCATTTTAGCGCTTTTCCCACGGTTTCCTAGTTTTCCTTGTGACCATGCACTTGGGGCCTTTGCTTTTCGAGGGGTTTTGTCCTGCAATCACGCATCAGAAACAGCTTCTGTTTCTCGGTTTGAGCCTCCCAACTGCCATTTTTGCGCCATGCACAGTCCCCATGGGCCAACAGTCAACGCGCTTTGACTAAAGGTCCTCGTTGCTCCATGCTCGCTGCAAATTACCATTATACAGAGGTTTTTTCCTGATAGCTCATTGTTTACAAGAATTTGAAGTCTGTCATAATTTGAAACAGTCATAGAACTCTGATAATTTTTCAAGGATCCAATTCAGATCACGACCTTCCCACTAAGAAAGCTTTTGGACGACCAAAAGTTGGTTTTCAAGCATCGACTATGTGAGGATACAACTTTCTCACCTGTCCAATCTCTATCCATTTTACACTGCTTGGATTTGAACCCCTAAGTCCAATTCTGAGGTACTCAACATCTCCCTTGCGCGTCGTCCTCACCTTCCTGTTCAGAACTGTGTCTTCCTGCAATTCATTAAGATATTCAGGTAGCATGTCATCAATAGAAGGCAATTGACTCTGCTCTTCGGGATCCTTAATTAGTGAAGGTTTAAATAATCTCAAGCTATCTACATTTACGACTGAGTAGATGTGCATGTAAGTTGGTAGGTCAAGGCGAAAAGCATTCTCACCAATCTTCTCAAGTATCTTGAAAGGTCCATACCTAATAGGCTTTAGCTTTTTACCTTCCCCTTGCATCCTGTCCTTACCGATATACAGCCAGACTTGATCACCAACTTGGAAACTATGCTCCATCTGATGCTTGTCATGCCTTGCCTTGTATTTGGCTTAGCTCTTTTCCAGTTGTTCCTATACTGCCTGGTGGATCTCTTGGATTTGTTCAATGAACCTAGTTGCCCTATCCACATCGTTGTGTCCCTCAACTATTGTGTCCTTACCAAAGACAAAATCCAAGGGCGACCTTGGTGTGAAACCAAAACAGGTCTCAAAAGGAGATCTCTGTGTAGAAGAATGTTTGGCTCGGTTGTAAGCGTGCTACACATATCACAAACGTTCATCCCAAAGCTTAGGATTCTTACTGCAATATCCCCTAAGTAACTGGATCACTATCCTGTTGACTACTTCTGTCTGGCCATCGGTTTGTGGATGGAAAGCTGTGCTTTTCTTCAGTTTGGTGTCCATCGGTTCCCACACACTTGACCAAAACTTTCCCACAAATCGGGTGTCTCGATCAGATATAATGGAAGTGGGTAATCCAAAATGAACCCATACATGTTGAAAGAATAGTTTTGCAGTTTGTTCAGATGTAATCTGTTTATTACAAGGTATCAAAACACACATTTTGTTGAACCTATCCACAACAACATACAGATAATCATGACCTTCCCTAGATTTAGGCAGTCCTCCAACAAGGTCCATGGAAACACTCTCCCAAGGATGAGAAGGAACTGGTAATGGAGTGTACAAGCCTAGTTTTCTATTTCCGGGCTTGCTTTTAGCACACATAGTACACCCCCTTACATATCTAGAAATTGTTTCTTTCATTTTTGGCCAATAACAAAATATTTGCAGCTGTGCAACTATTTTACTTACCCCAAAGTGACCTGATATTAGAGAAGTGTGTGCTTCTCGAATTATGTTTACTCTTTCAGTTTGTGGAATGCATAGCTTCCCACAATGATATAGGAGTCGGTCCTTAACATGATAATCCAATTCTTCTACTCGTTTGCCTTGACTTAAAGTTGCATATACATCTTTAAAGTCTATATCTTGAGCATATTGTTCAATGTAGCTCTCATGTAACACAGAATTATGCTTAAGTATAGTAGATGAATTTATAATGGGTCTAGATAACATATCTGCAACTTTATTGTGTATGCCCTTTTTATATCTGATGACTAAATGAAACTGTCGTAGAAAACCCATCCATCTATACTGTCTTGATTGCTGCAACTTAGTTTGGGAGTGTAGATATTGAAGTGGTTGATGATCAATATGTATTACTGTCTCTTTGCCCATTAAGTAATGTTTCCACTTTTTCACACTCTGTACTAGTGCATACAATTCTTTATCATATGTGGGATAGTTAACTACTGTACAATTAAATGTCTCAGAATGATAACATATGGGTCTACCATGTTGTGTCAACATTGCTCCCATGGCATAGTCACTGGCATTCGTTTGGATCTCAAACGGTCTTTGAAGATCAGGCGGTGCTAGTACTGGTGTTGTACTAATCTTTTCTTTCAAGGTGTCGAAGGCTCTCTACTATTTGCCTCTCCACTGAAACGCCTTGTTCAATCCTGTTAAAGCATGTAAGGGAGCTGCAATTAAGGAAAAGTTAGAAATGAACTTTCTCCAATATTGTGCTGCTCCTAAGAAGCTCCTAACTTCTGTAGCAGATTTGGGTTTAGGCCAGTTTACAACGACTGCCACCTTAGAGGGATCTATCTTCAATTCACCACCCCCTACTATATGTCCCAAATAATTCAAATATGTTTTGCCAAATTCACATTTTGAGAGTCTAACATAAAACTTTTCTCTTTTCAAAACATCTAGTGTCTGCTTAACATGCTTTAAATGTTCTTCCCATGTTTTGCTAAATATCAGAATGTCATCCAGATATACAATAACAAAATCATCAAGAAAAGGTCTGAGTACATCGTTCATTATTCTCATGAAAGTAGCAGGAGCATTAGTTAAGCCAAAAGGCATAACTAGCCACTCATACAATCCCTGCTTTGTTTTGAAAGCAGTCTTCCATGCATCTTGTTCTGCAACTCTGACCTGATGATATCTGCTATGCAAGTATAACTTGGAAAAATAAACAGCTTCTTTCAATTGATCCAATAGATCATCTATGCGAGGAAGGGGATAATGATTTTTGATTGTTATCTTATTCAGTGCTCGGTAATCAATGCACATTCTCCACGATCCATCTTTCTTTCTCACCAAAACAAATGGAGATCCACATGGCGATGTGCTAGGTCTGATGAACCCTTTCTCGAGCAACTCCTGCACCTGCTTCTTGATTTCTGCATTCTCTAAAGCGGTGGTTTCAATGGTTGTGTCATCACCTGAGTGCGACCCCAAATCTTTCTGAATAGCTGCAACTGTCTTCTTCTTCTTGCCCTCGAACTTCTTAGGTCTTAGCTCCGGATGCAGAATCCAACAGTGCTCATCATCATGCCCATCCTTCTTACAGTGAGTGCATGAATACTTGATTTTCTGTGTAGTGTTGGCCTTCCTTTCTTTCCATTTATGTTTTCTTTTCTCCTTATTCTTACTGGCAGTGGGTTGGGATGATCCCTCAACTTCTGGGTTTCCATTCTTTCCTCTAGCTTCTAGATGTGTAGCTTGAACAGATACCTCATATATACTAGTGGGATTAAACATGAGGATAGTGTACCTCATGTAGCTGTGTAGACCACCGATGTACTTCAACAGAGTCTTAGGTGAGTCTAATGAGATTCTTAGAATCAATGCTCTCTTCCTAAATTCCTGGGTGTAACATTGTACACTTTTCCTTTCAGTTGTCGAAGATTTTTCCAGCTCATCATAACTTGCTGCATGTAGGCCAATGGATAGAACTGCTTTTTGATTCAAGAAACAAATTCACTCCAGACAGAAATGGTCTTACCATATCTCTTCATGTCAGCTTGGGTCCCGCCTTCCCACCAAACCAAGGCAGTGCCACCAAGGCATAGGCTGTCCAGCTGATTCTTGCTCTTGTCTAAATCAATACTTTGCACTTTGCAATAAACATCAATTTGTCTTTTCCAATTGTCCAATTTTTCTGCATTCAAATCTCCATCATATATTGGTAAATCAAATTTAACATCTAGTTTAATCAAATATGTCTTCTTTTTATGTTCAGGTCTATTAGGAGGTGTGAGAAATCTTTCTTCTTTCCCTTTGCCTTTTGAGTGGTCATGGAGGAGGGACTCTTCTTCTCCTTTATCTTGTTTGGAGCCTGATGAATCTTCATCTTTATGTTTTCTAAAGTCCTTATACATTTCCTCTACCATGGACCTTATGGCCAGGAAACTATCTATAAATTGAGGGTCTGGCCTCACGAATCTTCCTCTGACATTGTGTTCTAAGGGTAGACTCTTCCAATTTCAGGATTAGTTTTGACCAACTCTCCTTCTCCTAATTTGAGCTTTGATCTAGTTAACATTCAACAGCTAAACCCAACACAAGCTTGTCTAACCTTAACAGCCTAGAGCTCTGATACCACTTGATCTGAAATCACTTATGAATGATCTTAGTAAATTAATGTAGGTATTACAAACTCATGTGCTGGTGTGTGTGTATATATTATCTTAGGCAACGGATCGATAAGATTGTGAAATAAACAAACACTGGAAAACAGTAAGAGAAACACAACAAGGAAATGCAAAACACAACAATTTAATAAGGAGTTCACCCAATCCTCCTGGTCTAGCTTTCAGTGGTGGCCTTTTTTTATTGTGTCTTTGAAGCAGAGTTTTTACAATGAGGAGCTCAATTTGAGTCTCCTGCAACAGATGATGCTTAGTAGGGTGGTACTTGGATTCCCCAAGCCACTGGAGTACACAGACTCCCCCTTACCAAGTCTCGACCTCAACTGGTCTTAATGGGATGAGTTCAATTTGGTACTCAGTTCCTGATAGATATCCTCACAGGGATTGCTTGAACCTCTCAAGCGTTCTTGGTTTTGTCTGCTTGATGCTGCCTTAGCTCTGCAGGTCAGCTCGACTTCCCTGTTCTCTGCTTCTTGCTTCGCTCTCTATTCTGTCTCCTCTGTCTGTTCGTGGCTTAAAGCCAATCCGTCCCTTGACTGTTCGCTTCCTCTTCCGGCCCTTCGGATCACCTGCCTCTGTCCACTTGGAATTCCCTGCTTCTGTGTCATCGCCACTGTGTAACATTTCACAGAGAGGTGGCCACTTGTCCCTTCACGAACTGAGCGCCAGCTCTTCCTTGAATGGTTCGTTACTTCGATTATTCCATGAAATGATTCATCCGCCAGCTTAGCGGTCAAATCAGACTTCAAACCTTTATATGCCTTAGCTTATTCTTTCACCAAATCCGGTCTCCCATCGGGTGCAATCTTCGTCATTTGATGTGGGACCTCCAGATCCTACGATCATTGCTTTTATCACACGGGTGATTTGCTCGACCATTAGCCCATGATGAGAGCGGTTTTATCTCTCATACAGGACATGCATCATTCGATGTATGGAATCGTTGGGTCCTCTGACAAACCCACTTACCGCTCGAAATGCCTCCGATATTCCACCAGTTTCGGAGTGCAGACCCGCCTGTCATTTTAGTGCTTTTCCCACAGTTTCCTAGTTTCCATTGTGACTGTGTGCTCGGGGCCTTTCCTTTTCAAGGGGTTTTGTCCTGCGATGTGTAATTAGCACTTTGTGCTAATCACTAATCGCGCATCAGAAACAACCTCCATTTCTGGGTTTGAGCCTCCCAATTTCCATTTTTGCGCCATGCACAGTCCCCATGGGCCAACGATTAACGCACTTTGACCGAAGGTCCTCGTTGCTCCGTGATTGCTGCAAATTACCATTATTCAAAGGTTATTTCCTGATAGATCTTGTTTACAAGATTTTGAAGTCTGTCATAATTTGAAACAGTCATAGAACTTTGATAATTTTTCAAGGATCCAATTCAGATAAACAGGTCAATAAGCTCTTATTAAGTTTTCTTCTGAATTGAGATTTTCACTTTCTAGATGTGAAGGGCCACTCTGGTGGTTGTGCCTTGGGTTTTAATAAACGATCCACAAAAATCCTCAATGTCTGGGGAGGAGAAGGTTTTATTGGGGCTGATATCATATTGATGGAGCTCAACAAACCTCTTAGGATTATCAATATTTATGGGCCTTGTCAGAACAAAGAAGTCTACTGTAATAAGATTTTGGAGGTTGAATTCATGAACCAAGAGAATATAATCATTGGTGGAGATCTAAACTTCTCTTTTGGGTTAGCTGAATCTTGGGGCTCCCGAGGTCAAAGCGATCATCTCACGACCTTTTTTGAAAATTTGCTGGATTCCCATGACTTTTTGAATATTGACCCTACAAAGATTAAGTTGACTTGGAGGAACTGCAGAATGGGGGTTGAAGCTCTTGCTAGAAGGCTGGACCGTTTTTTTATCAAAGCCCCTCTCTTGGCAAGTTTAAATATGTTTTGTCAATGGGTGGGGTGCGGAGGGATCTCTATTCACTCTCCCATCTTTTTGGAGCTCAAGGGTAACTCCTTTAAACCCCCTCCGCCTTTCAGATTCAACTCTTCTTGGATTTAGGAGTCAAGCTTTCGGAATTTGGTCTTGGCCTCTTGGATCCACTGCTCTTAGGATGAGCTCTCCTCTCCTGGGGATGTTTTTGCGAAGAATTTAGCAGCCTTAAAAGCCAAAACAATAATTTGGGCCAGGGAGAAACGAAGGAAAGATGATGAAGACCTCTAAAGGATTGAATTGGCTTTCCTAGCATTTTAAGGATCTGCCCCGAGATGAACGTCCTTGGCTGACCAAAAGGCTCAGTTGGTTCAGCTTGAAACTAAAAGAATTAAACTTCTTTGTTTACATGAAGAAAGCTAGAGACTAAAGAGCAGAGAAACTGGCTTCAAGCTGGTGATGAAAACTCAATTTTTTTTCAACAATATGCAAGGGGCCAGAAAGCAATCAACACAATATGGGAACCACAAGATAATGATGGTAGGAAAGCGGGCTCTTTCAAGCAGTTGCCAGACATGGGGATTAGACACTTCTCTGATATTTACAAAGCCCCCATTGGAATAACTCTTCCAAGCATCATTCGCATAGCTGAAGCTTTGCCCAGATTTGTCGAACCGGATGAAATAGAAGATTTAAACTCCTAGGTTTCTAGAGAAGAGCTAGAAGCGGTGCTGAAGTGATTTAAAAAGGAGAAGATCTCGGGGCCAGATGGGTGGCCGGTTGAATTATACAACTCCTTCTTTGAGTTAATTTCCAGACCATAGAGGAATTTCGAAGAACAAGCTGAATTTTGGAGGCTTTCAATTTGACCTCCCTGGGCCTTATCCCTAAATCTGACAACCCTTCCTCTTTTGATGATTACCAACCCATTTCCCTCTGTAATAGCATTTACAAAATCATCTCCAAAACAATTGCACTTCGTATCAAACCCTTTCTCTCCCGAATGATATCCAAGGAACAATTCACCTTTCTCAGCCAGCGCCAGATCTATGAAGCTATTGGAACCGCTCAGGAAGCCCTTTGCTCGATCAAAAATCTCCATAAAAAATCAGTCATCCTAAAAATTGATCTTTCCAAAGCCTTTGATCGCGCCTGTTGGTCTTATCTCCAGATTACACTCACCCACATTGGCTTTCATTTTGCTTTCATCAACTGGATTGTGGGTTGTCTTACTTTTGTCTCCTACAATATTCTCATCAATGGAGTGGCCTCGGGGTTCTTTCATGCAGAACAAGGTCTTAGTCAAGGATGCCCTCTTTCTTCATTGCTCTTTCTTCTCATTATGGAAGTGTTTAGTAGGTTGATTAAAAAAGGAAGAGAGGAAGGCTCTTTGGTTGGTGTCCGGATCTCTAATATGTCATCTCTAACCCATCTTTTATTTGTAGATGATGTTCTGATTTTTTTAAATGGATCCTTTCAAGATTCTTATGCTTTCAAGTCAATACTATCCCTTTTTTGTAAAGCTACAGGTATGGAGCAAAATTCTGTGAAATCTACAATTATCACAGTCACCTGCCAGCTGAATGAAATAAGATTTGCTTGCCAACTATTTGACTTCGTGAGGCAAGACCTGGATGCTGGCCTAAAGTATTTGCGTTTTAGATTGAAACTAAATGGTTATTGCATAGTGGACTGGGCTTGGCTTATTGCTAAGATTTAAAGCAAAATCAACATTTGGCAACAACGTTGGTTTTTTAGAGCAGGCAGGCTTACTCTGCTCAAATCAGTTCTAGAAGCAATACTGGTTTATTGGATGTCGTTAGCCTGGATCCCTAAAGGCATCTTAAAAAGAATTCAACAACTTTGTTGTCGTTTCCTCTGGCGAGGCCAAAGAATTGATAGAACTTTTGCTTGGGTTCGTTGGGATCGCATTGACAAACCCAAAAAACTGGGAGGCTGGGGCATGAAAAACTTGCAGTTATTCGTTGAAGCATTGGTTGCAAAATTGGGCTGGTAGCTTATAAATTCCAGAAGTCTTTGGCAGGAAATTTCTTTCTACAAATAAATCCCCTCAATTCACAGCCACTCAATTCCTATGGTTGGTTCCTTTGTAATATGGAAAGCACTAACTCAGTATCTTCCCCTCATCAAGAGAGGCGTGGCCTGGAAAATTGGCAATGGGGATCAAGTGAGGATCGGCTTGGATAATTGGAGTGGCTGTGGAAATGCCCAAATTCTTCCTCGGACTCTTTGAAATTTCCTGTAGGCCACTGACATCACCCACTTAGCACATATAGCAATTGCAAATCAAGATCGTTGGCAAAACCAGACCTGGATGGATCACAGAATGCTCAACATTCCAGATTGTTGGGTTGAAGACTAGCAGAGGTTCATCGGTTCTCTTGAGGAGGCCAATGTGCGGATTCTTTGATAATCATGATGTCTTTATTTGGGCGATGGATCCCCATGGCATCTATTCCCCCAAAGTAGGCTATGCGTCTTCAATGGTAGCTAGACACTCAGGAGATATTTCTTGGTGGTGGTGCCACCTTTGGAAATTAAACCCCCCCCCCCTAAATCCAGGCTTTTCATGTGGTGCATTCTAATGGAAAATGTTCCTACAGAACTAATGCTTATGCATCGTGCCAACTGCGGTCCCTCCAGATGTAGTTTGTGTAAGCATCATAAGGAAGATTCTTCTCACTTATTCCTTACCTGTCCTATGTCAAAATCATTTTGGTTAAGGATCCTCACCTCACTGAATTTACATATTAACTGGTCAGGGCAAGATATTGAGGCGAATTGGCACAGATGGTGGATGAAATCCAATTCACAGAAAGTTAGAAGCTTGCCACTGCTTATTTGTTGGGGAATCTGGTTAAATAGGAACAAATCTATATTCATGGATGCCAAGATCGATTGGGAATCCTCCAGTACTATCTATATTCATGGATGCCAAGATTGATTGGGAACCCTCCAGTACTATGTTGATGGCCTTTTTAATTTGCTCCCGGAGGACCCGGTTAGTAGACCCCCTCAGGTCATTACCCCAAAAATTATCGATACAAATTCCCCCTGGGGTTATTTTGATGGTTCAGCACAAGCCGAAGGCTGTGGGGAGGGGGGAATTTTGCATATTGATAATGTTGTGTCCTATAGAATTAAAGTCAACTTAGGCAGAGGCACCAACAATTATGCTGAATTGAACAGTCTAAAATACCTTCTCCTTTTTGCAAGAGAACTAAATTGCCAAAAGATTTAGATTTTTGGAGACTCACAATTCACTATAAACTGGACAAATGAATTTAATCTCTATCACTTGCACACACTCAGAGATATTTTCACTGAAATCATTACTCTAAAGACTCAATTTGTTTCCTTTGCATGCTTACATATATACAGGGAAAGGAATGAGATCATTGATCATCTTTCTAAAGTGGCAACGCAACTAAACAGAAGTCAATGGCAGATTCATAAATTCGGGGAAGGCACTTTCTACAGTAATTATCATCGACCATTCATGGACATGAATGGGCCCTCACTGAATGATCTCTAGATCATCCAGTTGTTTTCTCTCCTCTTCTATTTCTATGCACATATTTTGTATTCTTAGTTTTTGGGACATAACTCTGTTTTATACTTTTCCTAATGCTTACTGGACTTCACTGAAGTTTATTGTCAATTTACGTCATGATGGTTTTTGTAAAAGATTATATATGACTTTGAACTGCTCCATTTTGAGATAGCATTTCATACATGCAGTATTATACAACATGTAATTTTCTTATCTTATTAATGAAAATTACGCCTTTTCCAAGGAAAAAAACTAGATTTTAATTATATTTACATTTTAATGTTCTTAATGAAAACATTAATTATATTACTATTATTTTGATTACATTTATAAAAATCTAAATAAACAACATTTTTTTTTCAATTCACAATAATCCCCGTATATATAGAAATATAGGTTTTTTTTTTTTTACCCTACTCCCATCTTTTCAATTCTTAAATACATATAATACTCAATTACCTTAAATAAAAGTCGATTCCCACAACCTAATTTTCCTAATATTAACAAACATAAAACTGCCCTCACAAATACAAATACTAATACTTGGACTTCATGCATTTATCACATAACATAATTAGCAAGTTTAAGGAAACACGTAAATAGATATAAAATATATAACTAATCTCACAAATACAAATACCCGGACTTCGCACATTTGTCAAATAATAGAATCAACAAGTTTAAGGAATCACGTAAATGGATATAAAGCATGATACATGCCTGACTACTATTAAAATCAAGTGAATGTTATTTAATTCGACAAGGAATAATCAACTACCTTGTGGAATTGATAAGATTAGAAATATATAACTCTTAATTAAATATAAATAAATAGATAAAAGTTGTTCAGAACCACTCTAGATGAGCTAAGGACTAATCCATTGTCATTTACATGTTCTATTATTTTTCTTTTCTTAGAACGAAATTGATCTTTTCCTTCGTTGTTGCTCCCTGTAGAACATTAAAAATATATGAATCAATAGACTGTTTGAAACACATTATCTAATATTTTTAAGTATATTATTAATGAAAATAATAGTACTTAAATATTTTTTGATATACCTTCTCCCATCTTTTCAATTCTTAAATACATATAATACTCAATTACCTTAAATAAAAGTCGATTCCCACAACCTAATTTTCCTAATGTTAACAAACATAAAACTGACCTCACAAATACAAATACCAATACCTGGAGTTCGCGCATTTATCACAACATAATCAGCAAGTTTAAGGAAACACATAAATAGATATAAAATATAAAACTGATTTCACAAATACAAATACCCAGACTTCACACATTTGTCAAATAACATAATCAACAAGTTTAAGGAAACATGTAAATGGATATAAAGCATGATACGTGCCTGACTACTATTAAAATCAAGTGAATGTTATTTAATTCGACGAGGAATAATCAACCACCTTGTGTTTTGTTAATTTAGTGTGTCCTAAATTGCTACATTAATTTGTCAATCCGGGATTCGTAAGCTGACGAAGTGTGGCGCACTATATGTGCAAGATAACCTATCTCTTACTTTTTGTCGTTTTTGGTTTTTTTTGTTTTGTTTTTGGGTTTATCTTCGTTGATTTCCTAATGTGAGATGGAAATTCTAAAAGACAAGTATGGATATAAATGTTCAAGGCAATGATGTCCTTTATAATGATTTCCAAAACTTTAAACTTAAAAAGGGGTTTAAAACATGCAATGATAAAATTAATTCCTAAAAGAAAATGAAAATGTGCCACTATACTAGTCAAACAAACAGTGAATTATTGATCATGAAACCATTATCCCTGTTGCTGTCTAAATACAAAAGAAACCGTACTCAAAGAAATCCAAAAAATGCAAGTAAAGTAAAGCTAAAATCAAATTACATCAACTCATATTCTGACCCCTCGCCATTAGTCTCGCTATGGCTTTCGGAGGTAATCATAAACAACTTGAGCAATCTGATATCGAATTTGCAGAAAAGTAAACTAATATCAAATTACACACTCATACTTCAAACCCTCACCATTAGTCTCTCTATGGCTTTCGGAGGTAACTCATAATGACATGAGCAATTTCATATCTAATTTGTAGAAAAATAAACTAATATCAAATTACACACTCATACTTCAACCCCTCACCATTAGTCTCGCTATGGCTTTCGGAGGTAACTGATAATGACATGAGCAATTTAATATCTAAGCCAACTAATAAAGCCAATGAACAGAACTAAAATAAACAAAAGAGAGCAGGAATTAAAAACTAAGAAATGTAAGTCAGCAGAAAGATAAAACTGATTCCATGTCATTAGTCATTGTAAAACTATGTGCAAATGCCTGAGCTGTCTACTGTAATCTGGAACAAATACACTGATCAGCGTTAACAACAATGGAAAGCATGCAAAATTATGGACAAAAATAAAACGTTAGTACATTAAGAAATGCAATATATACAAGTGAATAACTATGGCATAATGAACGTAAAAACACAACATGAAATTATATAGCAATAAACAAAACCTCGTCGTGTGCAGGGGCCCTCTGCACAACCTCGGGCAACAGCTATCAACCACGAATTATGCTCAGAAACAGAGTCTTCTCATATATTCAGAATGCAGTCATAACAACGAAACAATGTCACAGCACAATGGGCTCGTTAACAATCAACAATACATTCAAAAGACACACCATGATGCGTATGGAGACGCATCATTTATAACAAAAGGCTACATAACTTATTTCCTAAAGACTGCGCTGACAGAGGACACGTGAACGACAACGTCCATGAATCTAGCATCATGGCTACTGAGATGATGCAATCTAATGAAAGCGTCTTGTTGGATTTACATCGTGGGCAGCCTACAGGTGTCAGGGTGCCTCCAGAAGTCTAGAAACGGTCAGGGAAGTCTTCACGTGCTTGAAATGGAGTCTTGTTGTTGTAGGACTTCTCTTGTTTGACCACCGCTTGACACCCGTTGACTACGGCCTCCTTTGACGAATCCATCTAGACCAATGGGACACGAACCATGTCCACATCATTTCCAACTTGCCCATGTGGCTCGATCTGCCTGATGATACCTGCAATGTAGACTTTAACAAAAACAGCTGCGGAAAGTGACATGATTCTGCAGCTCATAAGCAAAAATCTAGTTCAAACAACAACACAAATACATAGTCAAGAAACCACTTTAATTGCTCTTTTATAACTAATATTCAATGATATTGACAACTTAGGAGGTTCAGGTAAATGGAAAAAAGCTAGAAAAAGCTGTAGGAAAGATGCAAGTTTGGGGCTCAACATACCCCCACTGTGAAGGTGTTGCATGTCCCCATGCAACCAAAATTTTGACTATCCCCCCTTCAAACCATATGTTCTGAAGCTTCTGCCAGTACTTCCAGCCCTCTTCTTCTCTTTCTTGGTGTTGCTAACATCCTGGTCTTTTTCATCAAGCATCTGAATTTGAGATTGATCAGTGCTCTACTTATCTTCTTGTACTTTTTCTTCAATTTCTTGTTCTTTTCTGCCAGAGCCCGAGATGTAGCATGGTATTATCATGAATGATCTTATCCAGTCTGCTCTGCTCCTTTAGTGCTTCATTTTCATGTTTAATATGTCTATTGAGGACCTCTAACTCAAAAATTTCCTGTTTCAATGACTGGATTTGAGCGTCTTGTGTTGGATGAGGCTGGATGGATGAGGTGCTAGGACTTGTGGCTCTCTTTTCCAAGGATTCTATATAATTATACATCTCCTGCTGATTTGGGTCTATCTCGGGCGAAGTGTTCCTTAGGCTGACCCCAAAGTCATGTCGAGGAGGATTGATTTCATAGTCTGGCCGAGAAGGACTCATGTCAACATCTGGAGGACTAGTTTCAATGTTTAACTGAGAATGAGGTGGACTACGGCTAGCTGGAGATTGTTCCGGTGTTCCTCCCAAGTCAATAAAATGGGGTCCTTTTGTTTGTGTTTTCCTCCACTTTCCCTTAAGCCTGCTGCTTCTTCTTAAATGCTGTGGGCTAGTGCCCTCTTTTTCAATACTCTGTTTTCCTTTTTCTTTCCTCCTGTCTGCAGTTGATTTTCCAGACAGTGGCTGGTGGTCCTCTTCCAAGGAAGGCTCTGGTGATTGGTAAACATCCTCTATGTTTTTCTTCTCTTTCAATTTCTTTTGACTTTTATCCTTGGTTCTTTCCAGCTTCTCTTCTTGATCAACTTCTTTGGTTTTGCTAATAGGAGGGTTTTGAATTCTTATATTAGTTTCCCTTTTCCTATTTTTCCTTACTGTACTGCTCTCGGGCACTTCAGGTGGATCTTGAAAATAATTTCTCACTAAAAACCGTTCCCGGGTATCCCTTTTTTTCCTCAATTGGTCTTCAATTAAAATCTTCACCAACCCATGATGATATAAGTGGGGTTCTATATCCTCTATATTCTTTTGGATGGTTGTAGCCATCTTTTTCAAGCTGAGCAATAAAAAGTAAGGTAGATTTAGGGTTTGATTCTCTAAAAAGTTCATCAACAATCGAGTATGATACATATACATTGCTCCAAAACGACCCTCACACGTAATGAACTTTTGAATAACCAACAGTAAACTGGCCCATTTCTCTTCTAAGGCACGAACAGGAATTCCTCTTTTGAATATAGTCACATCCATACCTGGGTTACGTAGATCACTCTCCAAGCTTCCTCGCCAATGCTCTTGTTCTTGAACCAGCGTTCACCTTCTTGAGGGAGTTCTGTAGCAGCTGCTATGGATGCTTCTGTAATTGCAAACTTAAGGTCCCCAATTTCCACCTCCAGGCCGTTGAAAGACCTTGCAAAAGCTTTTGTAACCTCCTTATTGTAGCCTTTAAACTTTTGAATAAACCGAAGCCATTTTGCCTTTTTCAATATGTTCTTGACTTGCGGGTATCCTTCCGTAAATTTGGGTCCCTTTGGTTCTGCCCTCAACAACCGACCCATTCTTTCCTTTTGTTCTATAATTTGTTTGCGTGAGAAGGTTTTAACGGAGGTGAGACGGCTAGACTAGCGGGAATGAACAGGGTTTATGGAGAAAACCGGTGACTGTAAGTGGAAAACAGAGGATAGGCAACAAAACAGAGGACAGGCAG
>APFE030244200.1:0-79523 GCA_000404065.3 Pinus taeda
ATTCGACATGAAAGATCTTGGTGCTGCAAACTATATTTTGGACATGGAAATTAAAAGAGATCAGGCAAAGAGGAAGCTCTGGTTAAACCAGAGGAAGTATGTCGAGACAATATTTTAGAGGTTTCATATGCATGATAGTAAACCGGTGAAGGTTCTTATTCCTGTAGGTGTGAGGTTATCTGCTGAACAGTATCCCAAGGCACAAAAAGAGGAAGAGGACATGTCCCGTGTTCCATATGCAAGTGCAGTCGGTAGCTTGATGTATGCCATGGTCTGTACTAGACCAGACATTGCACATGCAGTGGGAGTATTGAGCAGGTTTATGCCAAAACCAGGGAAGGAGCACTGGATAGCAATGAAGCGGGTTTTCAGGTATTTGCGTGGCACTACTGATTATGGTTTGTGCTACCAAGGAAGACCAGGATTGGATAGAGTGTTGGATATCCGTGGCTTTGTCGATGTAGACTGGGCTAGAGATCTGGATTAGAGAAGATCTACAAGTGGGTATGTGTTTAACCTATTTGGAGGTGCAATCAGTTGGATGAGTAAGAAACAATCTATAGTGGCACTATAAACTACAGAGGCAGAATACATGGCAGCCACTCATGCAAGGAAGGAAGTAGTTTGGTTGCAGAGATTGTGTTCAAGTATGGGGTTAGTCCACGGAGCTATAAGGATAGACTGTGACAGCTAAAGTGCAATTTTCTTGGCAAAGAACCCTGCTTATCATTCAAAGACAAAGCACATTGATGTTCAGTGTCACTTTGTGAGGGATATGATAGAAGGCAAAAAGGTGTTGTTGGTAAAGGTGGACACTTTGAAGAATACTGCAGATGCATTGACAAAATCTGTGAGCTCTGAGAAGTTCTCTTCATGTAGAGAAACAATTGGTGTTTCAGGGCTAGAAAAATGATTAAGCTCTCCTGTGGCCCCCTGTGGAAAGAAACAAACAAGTGGGAGATCGTTGGGTTGTGTTATATTCTTTCCACGACTAACCTATGTAGTGAACCGAGGGGTTAGAGGGGGGGTCACAGCGGGGGCGGTAGCCCCCCCTGTCCGGGGGGTTTGAGGGGGGCGGGTAACCCCCCTCTACGGGGTTCGGGGCAGTGCCTCGAGAAATTTTTTTTTGGACCCTATATTAGGTTGGGCGAACCTGCCTATGTTTTTCGGTCCATGGTTTTGGACGCGATGGTTTTCGGTCCATGGTATTGGATGCTTTGGCATGTATAAATATGTATTGTAACATTGAAAGGAATATAATTAAAAATCAAGATGGTAGTCTCGGTTTTGAGATCTAGCGGGAAATCTCTGTGTATATGTGTTTTATGTGTTATGCTCTCGCATTTTTATTTTTTCTGTGATTTAGAATTCGTATGCAGGTAATTTCTGTACGTGGTTAAAACCTACAGATGTTGGTGGCCACCCACCTATCCCATTTGGATCCCCGCAACTGTCTTTTTCAGATTTTCAATTTCTGTAATTGTAGCACAATTTACTATTTTTAGCAGCTTTTTCGGGTCCTGAACTTCTAGAGCCGTTTTGAGGCCCTCAACGACGTTTTTGGGAAATCTAGGGGCAACATGGGTCCATGGACTGATGTTTCCCTTCCCAAAGTGGTAGTGCTTGGATAGATCTTTCTAACGAGCTATTGTACGCATCAAACGGAGATCATATGTGAAAGTTACGACCCTAGGAAATTGATGTACCAATTTACCCAAACGGGGCCCACGATTTGGCATTTCATCTTCTAGGGTTAGGTTTTGGGATGTTAAGGGTTTTCCATTGTTTCTCAACAATAAATAGGCCTTCGCGGCTCATTGTAACACAGTTCAGAGGCATGTAGCCACCAAATCTCTTCTCAGAGATAAGTTATCATTGCCCTAGCTGGTTTATTTCCATTACTGTTTGTAAGCATATTTCAGTTTTTTCCATTAGTGAAATGAAGTATTATTTCTGCTACATATCTGTGTTTATGTTTATCTCTGTAATTTGTTGCATTCCTGTTTAAATCTAGATCATACCAAGTACTATATGGTACTATATATCACTCTATATGAGTTATATGCATTCTAATCAAAATTGAGCAAAAGTTCAAATAGAAGAAGCAAGACTTTGGATTTGCAAATTTGAAGACCAAAGGACAAAGCCAAGGCAGGGTGACCCAAGACAACCCGTTGAAGCCACAAGAAAAGAACAACACCACGAAGCCAAAGAAGGACACAGGAAAGTGGTGTGAGTTCCACAAGAGTCCCTCTCATAACACAAGTGAGTGTCGGACCAAGCAGTCGCTGGTGGCCGAGTTAAAGGCTTCCGAATCATATGCATGTTTCGACCCTAAGCTAGAACCCAAAAAATGGAATGGCAAAGTGAAGCAGATCATTGATGCAGATCCTAGCACCACTGTTGCCACTGCCAAGATCTAGAAAAATGAGCCGGAAGATCCAGAGGAGGGGGAACATCTTTTCCACTCACACATGTGGGTGAAGGGTTCACCATTGCAATTCATTGTCGACAGTGGTAGCCAAAAGAACCTCATTTTAGCAGAGGTCGTGAAGCGGTTGGGTCTAACGAATACACCACACCTACAATCGTACAGTATCGGGTGGCTTCACGAAGCACGAGATCTCAAAGTTCACAAATAGTGCCGCCTTCCCTACAACATCAAGCCCTTCATAGACGAGGTATTATGTGATGTTACACCTCTAGATGTTTGTGACGTATTATTAGGCCAGCCATACTTGTGGAGGCGACATGCTGTGTATGAGTCAAGGCCTCGTGCTATCATTATTTCTTTGAATAATTCATTATACAGGATACTAGAGGTAGCTCCACCTACCGCCACCTCTTTGATCACTGCTAAGAAAGGCAACAAGCTTATCTCACAGACTAGGAAATTTATTTTTTGTCTGGTTTGCTCCCAAAGTAAGGGGAAGATCGTTGCTACATCCATGATCCCCGCGAAGGGTTCCTCCACGCAACAACAACAAAAGAGGGATATAGTCATGAAAGAACACATGAACAACTTCTCCTCACCCATAGGGGTACCACACAAGTTTTAGGTGGGCGACAAAGTTTGGTTACATCTGCAGAGAGAATGCCTTACCAGAACCCATCAAAAACTCAAACCACTTTGACATGGTCCTTACACCAGTAACGAGGCTACGAGTAACAATGCTTTGTAGCACATCATTCCTCCACTCCTTCGCCTACACCAAGTGTTCATTGTGGACCATCGTCGACCATGCTTCCCACCATTACTAGACACATCAGAGATTGTAGGACAAGTTCAGCAGATGGAGGAACTCAATGCAATGGGGACCATTGCTTCCTAAAGGGGGAGGAATGATCTAGGTGGATGTTGGTGGCCACCCACCTATCCCATTTGGACCCCCGCAACTATCTCTTTCAATCTTTCAGTTTCTGTAATTGCAGCACAATTTACTATTTTTAGCAGTTTTTTCGGGTCCTGAACTTCCGGACCCGTTTTGAGGCCCTAAACGACGTTTTTTGGGAAATCTGGGGGCAACATAGGTCCATGGACCAATGTTGGCCTTCCCAAAGTGGTATTTCTTATATAGATCTTTCTAACGAGCTATTGTACACGTCAAACAGAGATCGTATGCCAAAGTTACGACCCTGGGAAATTGATGTAGCAATTTAACCAAATGGGGCCCACAATTTGGCCTTTCATCTTCTTGGGTTAGGTTTTGGGATGTGAAGGGTTTTCCATTGTTTCTCAACAATAAATAGGCCTTTGAGCCTCATTGTAACACAACTTATAGGCATGTAGCCACCACATCTCTTCTTGGAGATAAGTTATCATCGCCCTAGCTAGTTTATTTCCATTACTGTTTGTAACCATATTTCAGTATTTTCCATTAATGAAATGAAGTATTATTTCCACTACATATCTGTGTTTATGGTTACCTCTGTAATTTGTTGTGTTCTTGTTTAAATTCGGGTCATACCAAGTACTATATGGTACTATATATCACTCTATATGAGTTATATGCAGTCTAATCTAATATTTATTTTGAATGGTACCAGGTATAGTGCCAGGCACAAACAAGAAAGAATTGGAAGGGAAGAGATCAAACGATCTAATAACGAAGTAAAAGTTGGTAATACTACTTCAAGCAAGTAGCAGAATGGTCTTAATGGTCCCAACACCCATTGCAAGACAAAGAAGATATGGTCAAAGGTTAAATGCTTGGTTTGAGTGCCCTATCTCAAAGGAGCACACATGGCAATAATGCATGATCTTAAGGAAAAATAATAGTCAACCTCGAGAAGTGCTCCACCCAAATTGAGGTTTTCAATTTCTATATTTAAACATTCTTGAGGAGCACTACAAGGAGAGGAGTACATGTGTTATGTGCACCCTATTGACAAAGTAAACAATCTTGGCTTAAAGGGAGCACTCCTCATAAAGCTAAGATTGGAACAAGAAAAAGAAAGAAACAATCTCAATATTTTGATATAGGAGACAATCAAGAAGGCAGTGAGTTGGAAACCAAACTTATTAATCTAAAGAATCAAATGATCAATATGTCTCTAAATATGTTGTAGCAGACCATAATCATGGCAAGGTGAAACAATAACATAACCTCATGGATGATGTTTGAGACTTGAATTCTAAATAAGAAGAATCTGAATGAGAAGAGAAGAAAAAGTGGGAAAAGGGGAACACTATAAAAGTCCAAACACCCATCAGAGAGAAAGCAAAGATTGACTTCAAGCCTTATGTAGTTGAGATTTTCACCCTTAAATTCAATCAATGGTTACAAAAACTCGATGTTTATTTTAAGTGTGCATGCAATTAGTGAAGAGAAAATAATCTCTTTCACGTGGTTGAATTTAGATGGCCATGTATTAACCTAGTGGAAAAGGTATGTTACCACTCGAATAATTGAGCAGGAACCACTAGTAAATCAATGGGAAACATTAAAGAATCTCATTATGTGTCAGTTCTATCCCAATGGATATGAGTAAGAAAAAAAAGATAAAACATAATATCTTTTAACATAAACAATGAAAAACCATGCAAGAGTCCACCATTGAGTTCCAAAAATTGGCCATTCAATTGATTATATCTCCCAATAAGAATATTTTTTTAAGTTAATATTTGGGAGGAGTACATAGTGATATCCAAAGAGAGCTGATGTTTTGAAAACCAAATTCCATTGATGAAGCTAGTGTACAAGCAATCAGAGTTTTGATATCACTGTCCCCTAGTAACCAAACTAAGTCAATGGGACTGGAATATCTCTGGTAGACTTCAAAGGGAAAAGAAAAGAAAATAAACAAGCGAGCCCAAATGATGCCTAGAAAGAAAGTCATAGGGAAATCTTCAAGTCTAAATGAAACCTACAAAGATGGCCATAGAGATTGCCAAATAGTTAAGGGGATGGAACAAAAAATTCCAAAACCCAACTCTTGAGGACAAATAATCTTGTAAATATGTGATGTGTATTGTGACCTTGAGTTTGTTATGACATAGGGGTTCTCAAAGCATAGAGGGAGAGTATACTTATTTCGAAGAACCACAAAGAACCTAAGGAAAAGAGGTATGTTAGTGACAAACTTCTTGTTGTATCTTGTGCTTAAATGGGGCTGAAGATGTGGATCATCTATTATTGCATTCCAAATACTCAAGAAAGGTTTTTTGTGAACTGTTTAAACCCCTACGAAGAAAATGGGTTATGCCTCCCTTTTTCCAAATTATGGCCAATGGGATGTCAAATTCTGGTGGAATATGGCCTGGACACTTTGTATGGGCTATTTGCAAGGAAATAAATCAAATAATGGGACAAGAACTTGGAGGAAAACACTTTGGCGAGAAGGAACAAGATTCTAATAAATGAAAATGTGAGCATCATGCTAGAAAGGGAGAAAGATGATAAACCTTAAAGCCTTGAGGGTGTTGTGTTTCCCTATCTTTCCAAATACCTTAAGAGAATTCAGGGGATGGGTTATGGCTAAAGCATTAGAACCTGTCGTCCAAAACATTCAAGTGGGAATAGGGAAAATTCACCCCCTACTATTAAGAATTATTCCCATACTATATTAACTACTCACTATGAACCTGGCATAGAGGAGTAGAGATTTGGCTTGAGGTTGATGTTCATGGTTACTTGGTTCATGGTTAGTGAGGCGCTATGTGCTTTCATGGTTGATTTCTCAAGTAATTACTCTTGTGATCATCCTAGTTGTTGAATATTTATTTACTTTAATGGTTCCCCCCTCTTGTATTGGTTAGGTATCATCATAGTCTATCAAGGCTAAAACATAGTTTGGAAGCATTAGTTGATTGATGCCCTAATTTGATACCTCATCCTTATAAAACCCTAATCTATGATAACCATTTTATTGTGGTTGCTAGACTTCACTCTCATTCATTGAGTAACCTCAAACCATAGCCCTAGGGTTTCTTTGACTCCATTTGCCCTAAACCTAGATTAGATTTAGGCACTAGTCTTACCATAAATTTGATCCTTTTTGCAAACCCCAAGTATCATCTTAGGTAACTATTTATCAAGGGTTTTACCCTAAGCCATCGACAAAACCTTTAAATACTATAAAACCCTAAAATACTCAAATCTAGACCTACTTGACATAGGAGCCTTACCTCCTTGTTTTGCCCTAGCTAGTAGGATAAAGACATTTACTGTTTTTATAGGGTTGTATCAACCTTACTATCAAGGTTTGTCTGGGTTTGAAAAAGTTTCAAATATTGAAACGAATCTTTTTCTCCCTAAGTCTTCTCCTTGTATCTAGGACTCATTTTGATGGTTGATTTCCTTAATTTGAAGGTGAAAACTTGCTGTTGTTCCTAATCCTCTGATTCAGGTCTTAATGATTCACTCTTACTGATGAAAAAGTACAGTTGTACATTTGCCTCTTATTTCTTTTGGTTTGAATTCAAAAACGTACCCACTTACCTAGGAGAACTAGCTCCAACACTGGTTTCAATTTGTTGCTAATATAACTAATTAATTTGTTGATATATAGCTTGTGTAATTGACTATACATTGTTGATATATATATATATATATATATTATATATATATATATATATATATATATATAATATAATATATATATATAATATTATATGTTGGTTGACTAAAAACAAAATGTTGTTATGACATGATATAAGTGTTGGTGTGATTCTGATAGATACTATTTTGTTTATGATGTATAAAAACACTTGTTAAGGGAATAATATAATTACCAAGGGATTATACAATGACATATTGTTGCACATATGTTTGGTTAAATACATTGTGACATAATCTAAATGTGTACATGCTTATTGTCTAACACAAGTAATCACTCTAAATAGAAGCAGTCTCTTTTCTATGTGATACTAGTAATCTACAACATAACTACTATGACTCCCTTGACTTAACATATTTCACCTTCACATTGAGTGTAGTCTCTCTTGTACTTGGAAATCATTGAAAGAACATTTATATCCAAAGTGATTCCTTGGAATACCCCAAAAGACTTGTCTCCCGGTCAAAAGTTAGAGGGCATCTTGCTGAGGTGACAGTGCCAGGATCCTGAGTTGCCCAAAGTTGGAACCCTATGAGATTTGCACTACTTCTTAGAGCCATATAGTGGGAGCTAACAAACTACTTCTTGGAGTAGCTAAATGGGAACTCATCCTCTTAAGATGGAACCATAGAGAGGGAAGTGGAACTACTCACTTCTGATTGCAAAGAAAGAAGTGGGAATTTGAACTCAATCACTAAGGATGGGATGAATCAAGACAGATTGCATGCAAAGGAAGAAGTGGAACTCAATCACACTAGCCTTCTTAGAAGCTTAGAAAGGTTGAACTCATTCAGTATCCATAAGGATGGAACAGAACCATAGATATTGGAACCAACTCAGTAGCCTTCGTAGAGCCATAATGTGTGGTTTCACTATAGAATGTAGTACAGACAGATAAGATGAGAATGGATGCACAGATTCCAAAAGAAATAATAGATTCCAGTAAATAAAGAAAAGAATAGACTCATCGATAAAGAGGAAAGGTTTCTCTCTAATCTTCGACTGAAGGGAGGCACCATATAGAGCACAAGGTTTGAAATTACAAGGGAGGGGATGGTACTAAGTACCAGGTACTATATGGTACTATATATTTCACTCTATATGCATTATATGCATTCTAATCTAATCTTTATTTGGAATGGTACTAGGTATAGTGCCAGGTACATACAAGAAAGCACTGGAAGGGCAGAGATAAAACAATATAATAACAAAGTAAATGTTGGTAATACTACTTCAAGCAAGTAGGAGAATTATCTTAATGGTCCTAACGCCCATTGCAAGACAAAGAAGACATGGTCAAAGGTTAAATGCTTGGTTTGAGTGCCCTAGCCCAAAGGAGCACACATGGAAACAATGTATGATCTTAAGGAAGAAAGATAGTCAACCTTGAGAAACACTCCACACAAATTGAGGATTTCAATTGCTATATTTGGACATTCTTGAGGAGCACTACAAGGAGAGGAGGACATGTGCTATACACACCCTGTTGACAAAGTAAACAATCTTGGTTTGAAGGAAGTACCCTTCATAAAGCTAAGATTGCAGCAAGGAGAAAGGAACAATCTCAATATTTTGATATGGGAGACAATTAAGAAGGTAGTGAATTGGAAACAAAACTCATTAATCTAAAGACTCAACTGATCCATATGTCTCTAAACATGTTGCAGCAAACCATAAGGACGGAAAGGTCAAACAATAACATAGCCTCATGGATGAGGTTTGAGTTCCAAGAAGAAGAATTTGAATGAGAAGATAAGCAAAAGTGGGAAATGGGGAACATTATGAAAGTCCAAACACCCATGAGAGAGAAAACAAAGATTGACTTCAAGCCTTACGTAGTTGAGATTTTCACCCTTAAATTCAATCAATGGTTACAACATCTCGATGTTTATTTAAGTGTGCATGAAATTAATGAAGAGAAAATAATCTCTTTTAGTTGGTTGAATTTAGAATGCCATGCATTAACCTAGTGGGAAAGTTATGTTACCTCTTGAATAATTGTGTAGGAACCACTAGTAAATCAATGGGAAACATTAAAGAATCTCATTATGTGGAAGTTCTATCCCATATGAGTAAGAAAGAAAATATAACAAAGTCTCTTTCAACAGAGACAAGGACAAGCCATGCAAGAGTCCACCATTGACTTTCAAAAATGGCCCATTCAGTTGATTATATCTCCCAATAACAATAATTTTTTAAGTCGATAGAATACATAGCAATATCCAAAGACAACTGATGTTTTGAAAACAAAAGTCCATTGATGATCTTGATGTACAAGCAATTGGATTTTTGGTATCAGTGTCCCCTACTCCACTAGTAACCAAACTAAGTTAATGGGGCTGGAATATCTCTGGTAGACATCAAAGGGAAAAGAAAAGCAAGCCCAAATGATGCCTAGAAAGAAAGTCATAGAGAAACATTCAAGTCTTAATGAAACCTACAAAGAGAGCCATAGAGGTCGCCAAATGGTTAAGGGGAAAAAGAACAAAGAGTTCCAAAACCCAGATCCCAAGGACAAATATCTAGGGGTTGAGCACAAAGGGAGACTGTACTTTTTTTTATCAAGAATCTATTTGTAGGTTGGTCTATTTAATGTCGAGCTTGTATATTCAACACAACTGCATCTTTTCAACATGGGTTACAAGAAATAGTAAATATCTTGGATTCAAATAGATGAGAGCAATGTTCAAACCCCATGGAAGACATGAGTGGATGTCAGGATGAGAAACACAAACTTTGTAAAGAATAAAAATTCTCTACTTCTATTTTTACAACTTGGAGAGAAGGGGCTTAGAAGTATTCATGCACATACCGTGGATGAGAGAAAAAAGGCTTCCATTGGGATAGTTATAATAGACAAGAAGCTTCTATTTGGCCTAGAAATAAGCTCTCAGGTAAACTATATTATGGTGTCAAAGCTTACCCACCATCTCCATATGCCTCTCAAATTCATCCCTATTCATCTTGTTGGAATTCTTCAATATCTTCATAGTTACAATCATTCTGTTCTCTATCAAAGCCTTATACGTAGTCCCTAGAATGCCTCTCTCCATAATTTCAGCAGATGCATAAAGCAAATCCTCTGAAGTGTACATCTCAGCTTCCCCGCGGCAGAACATAAGAACTTGACTCCTTTGCTACTCATGTTGAAGGCTCTTACAATCTGTATTAACATAATACATATCATAACCAATCTCCTCCATTGAAATCTTATCACCTGCAACATTTTCAGCCTCATCCCTAGGCTTCTACTGTCTGTATCTCTTTCCATAAAATCTAATAAGGAAAACCATGGAAATCACCCCCAACAACAAATCCCGCAATAATTCCCGCTATCTTTCCTGGATTTAGCCTTTCATGCCTCTTAAAAAATGGCCTAAAAGATTGCTCCATTGGAAATCTTGTAATAATAGGGCATGGGAAAGGGGTGACTACTGTGTTAAGCACGCAGGGCCTGGGTAATGCGCTCCCACATAGCCCAGGATTTCCTGCAAATAAAGAAGCATTGAACATGGCCATAACTAAAGTAGTTGGCATTCTTCCATAGAGTTGGTCATTAAAAACATTGAATATTTTCATGCCAGACTGATCAAAACTAGGAACAAGGCCCTCAAAATGATTGTTCTCCAATAGAAGAGCATACAAGATGACTCATTGGTCCATCAAAATTTGAAGGGAATGGAGTCTGTGAGTTTTCATTGTCACTTCTTCACTATCTGAGACTGAAAGGTATTGAGTGACTTGAGGTTCTGTCATGCTATAACTTAACCCATTCCGCTTGTCGACATCCCTAGTTTTCCATATTGCTCCACTTCACATCCCTACTTGGCCAAAATGAAAAAACATGCCAATGGTTTACAAACTTATTTCAAAACGCAAATTATATAGTAAACAATTTACATCCGATATAACAACAACCAATTGAATCTATGATAGAATGTAAAAGCCAATTCTAGATATAATAAAATTTGGATCTTTAAACGTTCATCATATCCTAACAATGGCATTCCAATCATATCTGAAATTTACTCCACATTACATAAAATCATCCTAAACCTCACACAGAATTTATCATAATGACAAGATAACTAAATGCATATTGCCACCACATACAAAATAAAGACCCTAAATCGAAATTTAATAAATGCAGCCAACCTTTGGATCGATAAGCTTCACCTTAGGGGCAAAAAGGGCAAAGTCTCGACCGCTATTGGTTCTTCGATGCAAAGACAAAAATTCAAACAAGTTTTAATCTCCCATAACTAATTGTTCTCAGATGCAATTGTAACCGTCTTGGATAGCTAATTTTTCTTAGATGCCATTGTAACAGCCTAAACAAAATTTGAAACTTATATTTTTAAGCTCCCGCCAAATTACTAAATGGTTGGACGGAAATTTAAAATCTCAAAATTGTGACGCAAGGAGGAAACAAAGAGGGTGTGTTAATTTGATGACAAATGGGTAATAAAAAAAATAAGTAGGCTATAATAAGGAAAATGTAACACATTATATGATTTTTAGGTAAATAAAAAAAATTTAGTCATACAAATATTTTAATTATTATTATTATTATTTTTTGCTTTGAAGAGAGCAGTACAAATTTAAATTTTAAGAGGGAATTTTTTTTTTTTTTACTTTTTAATTTTTTTAACAAGGAGTAGAAATTTTAAGAAGGATGGGGAGTGAGCTCTGAGGTACTAGGGTTCTGAATAGGGGGCCGCAGGAGTGATTTGGTAACAATGGAGGAGCTTGGAGGAGGGAGCTCCACTCCCTCCTACAATAACATGGTTTCAAATAGAAGTAAAGAGGTGAGTCTGAACAATTTTCGGATACCACTGGAGACAGAGAAAACGACAACTAGCATTCACAAGCTGAGAAGCAGCAATTCCCATGAAAAGAAAGGGACCCACAAGGAAGCTAGGAGGGAAACGAATCTTGGTGAAAACAGTCAGAGAACTGAGAAAATGTCTCCGACAAGACCCTGGAAGACCAAGGCTAACATTAAACCCTGGGTGGTCTAAAATGATCCTGTACTACAAGTGCACAGAGATGACATGATGACTTATGTGGTCATTTGCAAGTTCATCGGCATATGGCCCACAGAGAAAGCGTTGTATACATGGATCAGAAACAACTAGAAACCGAAGGGAGAAATAAATCTACATCTTGGTTCCTAGGGTTTCTTCACATTTGTTTTCACTAACCTAGAGGACAAAAGCATAGTTTTCTAAGGAGGAACCTACTTCTATGCTGCCGCAAGCCTTTACATGTGACCTTGGGTGACGAACTTTGTTCCAAAGTGAAAAATGTTCACATCAGTCTAGGTATGGATTAGATTATGCTCCTTAACTTTAGATTATTGGCTACCGAAATCTTTAAAAGCTATAGGTAACAAATTAGGGCATTTTATAAAGATATCAAAGGTGGCTCTATGAGGGAAATATACCTCCTTTGCTCGCATATGTGTAGAGATGGAATTATCAAGAGCAGTCCCAGATGAAGTCATCCTAGAAGTTTATGATGAGGTATGGGTGTAGGCAGTCGACTATGAACACTTCCCATTCAGATGCCGTAACTTTCATGAACATGGGCACCTCTCTAGAGACTGCCCACTCAACAAAAGGGGGGACTACCTGAAAACCAACAAAGGAAAAGACCCTGAAGGTTTTACCAAAGTGGGAGGTAGAGGGAAAGGAGGGGGAAAAGTCCCAAAAGAAACCCAGCAAAAGAAAGATACCAAGTCATAACAGTTTCAAAATTCTAGAAGAAGAGGGAGGAGAAAATGGAATGCACAAGAAACCAGAGGACTATCATATCGAGAAGGAAAAAGAGGATAGCATGGAAATCATATAGGAATACAATGGACAAAAGGACAACCCACCAAGCACTATGGAACTGGGAAGGGACCATGAGATGACCCCAAGCGAAGGAGGTACGGAGGACCAAGACCAACAGGAGATCCTTGAGAGAGAGAACCTTGAACTAGAAGAGTTTCTAGAGCAGGGAATCAACATAGGAATTGACTCTCTACCACAAGAGGAGTTTGACAGAGTACAACAACTATTCCTTTGATGGTCTCATACAAAGGTAGTAGGAGTCAAAAGGAACCACGATATCTAGGAGAACAGAGGGGTTAAATCAATGGAGATAATATGAGGACACTCCACCAAACACCCAGGAAAGAAAAGAGGAAGAAAGAGACAGAATGAACTGCTAATAGAGTGTGGAAAACTCATGATTAATTTAGGTAAGAGGAAACATCTCACCAGTTATGATTTTACAAACCCATCATTATGCAGCTTACAACCTAGAACATTAGAGGACTAGCGAGTAAAATAAAACAAAGAAATCTCAGTAACAGAATAAAAGAAGAAAAATGAGATATGGTGTTTATATAGGAAACAAAATGCTCAGCAGATAAAATTAGATAAATGCACAGCAAATGGCTTATTAAGTATGATTACCTAGAAGTGAAAGCAAATAATTTAGCTGGAGGAATTATCACTCTATGGAATCCTCAGAAATTTGGAATCCTGGATGCCAAGGCATCTAGAAACCACTTTTCAATGGTTATCCAACCTTTAGGGGACAAGGATTGTCACATGATCCCAAATGTCTATGGTCCTCAACTTCTGGAAGACAAACTAAGGCTCCTCACCTCTCTGGAGGGGCTGAGAGAGAGACACCCAGCAATGCCCTGAATTCTGGGAGGGGACTTTAATATGATCAGATCTCTCACAGAGAAAAAAGGAGGAACCAAAACACTTGGTAGAGACTCAATAGCCTTCCAACACTTCCTTAACAATATGATACTAGTGGATATGGATATAATAAATGGCATATTCACGTGGAACAACAAGAGAGGAGGAACATCCCAAGTAGCCTTGATATTAGACAGATTCATAATCTCAGAGGATCTCCTTCTCACCAGTCATATCATGACAGCTTTCATCCTCCCTTTCGGAGGCACGGACCACTGGCCCATCCAGCTGGAAGCTTCCTTTATTGGAACCCCGAGGAATAGACCTTTCAGGTTCAAAAATGTCTGGCTTACTCACCCTAATTTCATCACTAACATTGGAAATTGGTGGGCTGAAGAAATTCCCACCGAAGGCACAAAAATGTTCCTCCAGCATCAAAGACTCAAACACATCAAGAGAAATCTCAAAGAATGGAATAAAAATGAGTTTGAAAACATATTCAAAGCCAAAGGAGAAGTGGAAAAAAAATTACAGGAAATTAATCAAATTCTCATAACATAAGGCTTCACAAAGGAAAGGGAAATGCACGCGGACTCACTTCAACAAGAATGGGACAAAAGACGCTAGCAGGAGGAAATATTCTGGAGACAAAAATCCAGAGTGGAATGGATGAAGGAAGGAGAGAGAAATACTAGGTTCTTTCACAAGTCTACCATGGAACATAGGGCACATAATTAGATCACAAAACTTATAGATCCTCAAGGAAAGGAGAAAAATACCCACAAGGAAATGGAAGCTATACCAGTTCCACATTTTCAAAGTATAGCAGAGGAGACCATGGCAAATAGATCTCAATTTACTAAAAGTTTTACTCAGCATATACCAAAACTGGTAACTAGGGAAGACAATTATAATCTCAATAGGCCAGTGATAGAGGAAGAGGTCAATGAAGCAATCAAAGAGCACAATGGGAAAGCTCCAGGCCTAGATGGTTTGAATGTGGACTTCTTCAAAACATGCTAGGAAACAATCAAACATGACATTCTGGATGTGGTGGAGGACTTGAGAAAATCAAAATTAGTTCTGAGAGTGCTTAATGAATCCTTCATAGCCTTAATCCCCAAATAAGAAAAATCCATGACTCCAAACAGATTCAAACCCATAGATTTATGCAATGTGGTGTACAAAATCATTTCCAAAGTAATTGCTAATAGACTCAAACCCCTTCTTCCAACACTAGTGTCAGAGGAGTAGACTAGATATGTGGAAGGTAGACAAATTCTCAATAACATCATTCAAGCCCATGAAGTGGCGCATTCCCTCAAGACCAATAAGTAAGCGGGTATGATAATACAACTAGACATAGCAAAAGCTTATGATAAGCTAAGCTGGTCTTATATCAAGGAAGTTCTTAAAGCATATGACTTTGACCACAATTGGATAGGATGGGTCATGGCTCTTGTTACCACTGCCAGTTGTTCAATTATTCTTAATGGCTCTCCATCCAGAACCTTCAGGCCATTGAGAGGCCTCAGACAAGGAGATCCTCTCTCCCCCTTCCTCTTCATTCTCATGATGGAAGGATTGGGAAGAGTGATCATTTCAGCCAAGGAGGAAGGAAGAATCCAGGTATCAGAGTAGTTTGCTTTTTCTCTGTTTTTCTTTGCATGTCCCCAATGAGGTCAGGATATAAGGAGTTAGGGCTTGAACTAGTCGAACCATTGCAAGACTAGCCTCGCAAATCCCGATGGCCTCCCATGGTGGATGAGAAGAAAGATGAGGGTGTAGGAGATCCTAACAAAATCTTGCTTGAAGATAGGTTTTCCCAGATCCTTCAGTGGCTACCCAGAAGCAATGCATCGGCTTCTAGCAGCTACTCTGGAAATTCCATGCCCTTTAAGGTACATGTTAATTTTGAAATCCCCATATTCGAGGGTCAGATAGATGTAGATGCCGTAGATAAATGGTTAAATCTGCTAGAGGGTTATTTTTCTGTTCATGAATTTTCAAGCGGGGAAAAGATTGTTTTCACTCTTCTCAAAGCAGCGCCCCATGTCAAGGACTAGTGGGAAACCTACTACGAGCAGAAGGATGAAAATATCTGCTGACTATTTTTAGTTGCACCCACCTGGAATTCATTCCGGGATGCCATCAAGGAGCAGTACTACCCTATCGAAAGCTATGAGGATGAATACGTAAAGTGGACCACACTGCAGCAGGGAAGGGACCAAGAAATGGCATAGTTTACTAATCTTTTCCATACCCATGGCACAAAGTTGGGTATCAAGGATTCGGAGCAGCATTTGATACTCAAATACCGCGGCTTCCTACACAAGTACATCTAGGAAGAAATAGAATTCCTGAACATCTCCTTGCTCGGGAAAGCATACCGATATGCCATCGAGGTCGAGCAAAAGTTTAAACAGAAGAAGCTAGACTTTTGATCTGCGAATCTGAAGCAAGGGAAAGGTGACCCTAAACCACATAACAAAGGACAAAGCTAAGGTGGGGCAGCCCAAGACAACCTACCAAAGTAGCAAGCAAAGAACAATAATGCAAAGCCAAAAAAGGACACATGAAAATGGTGTGAGTTCCATAAGAGCTCCACTCACAACACAAGTGAGTGTCAAGCCAAGCAATCGCTGGTGGTTGAGCTAAAGGTTTCAGAATTAGATGCATGTTCCGACTCTAAGTCAGAACCCCACAAGGGGAATGACAAAGGGAAGTAGATTATCGATGCGGAGCCCAATGCCATTGTTGCCACCACGAAGATACAAAAGGAGGAACCTGAAGATCCAGAGGAGGAGAAGCATCTCTTCCACTCCCAGATGTGGGTAAGAGGCTCCCCACTACAGTTCATTGTTGACAGCAGGAGTCAAAAGAACCTCATTTCGATAGAGGTCATAAAGTGGCTGGGCTTACCGACCACAGTACATCCAGAATTGTACACCATTGGCTGGCTTCACCAAGGATGGGATCTTCGCGTGAGCCAACAGTGTCGCCTTCCATACAACATCAAGCCCTTCACGAATGAGGTATTGTGTGACATTGCACCCATTGAAGTTTGTGATGTATTATTAGGAAAACCATGCTTGTGGAAGCGACATGCTGTGTATGAATCACGGCCCTGCGTTGTTATTGTTATGTTGGGAAATAAGATTTACAGGATATCGGAGGTAGCACTACCTACCACCATCTCTTTGGTTACTGCAAAACACTACAGTAAGCTCATTTCAAAAACCAATAAATTTGTTTTCCTAATGATATGGCCTCAAGGAAAGAAGAAGACGGTCACCATGACCTCCAGACAAGGCCCTTCCGCACGACAGCTACAGATGGACAAGGTCATGGAGGAGTACAAGGACATCTTCACCTCACCCGCAGGGGTTCCTCTGCACTATCAAGTCAAGCACTCCATCGATCTAACCCCAGGAGTGTCGCTACCCAATGGACCAATCTATCGGTGCTCCGTTCTAGAGAATGATGAAATCAAGAGGTATATTCAGGAGCTACTACAGAAAGGTCACATCCGTCCGAGTTCATCACCTTGTGGGAGCCCGATCATGTTGGTACAGAAGAAGGATGGGACTTGGAGACTCTATATTGACTATCAGACACTGAACAAGATCACTATCCATAATAGGTACCCGATCCCGCGGATGACCTCCTGGACCAACTAAAGGGGGAAAAATATTTCAGGAAGATTGATCTGAAGTCAGGATATCACCAGGTACCAATCGAACCCTCTGATGTGTGGAATATTGCCTTTAAAGCCAAGGAGGGCCTTTTCGAATGGTTGGTTATGCCTTTCGGATTGACGAATGCTCCTGCAACCTTCATGAGGCTAATGGATGACATCTTGTAGCCATTCATCAACTCACTTTTAGTGGTATACTTGCACGACATTTTGATCTTCAGCCAAAGTTGGGAAGAGCACCTCCACCACATCTGACAAGTTCTCCAAACACTGCGGCAACACAAGCTATGTGCTAATTTGGAGAAATGCACTTTTGGCATGACCCAGGTTTAGTATATGGGATACATTATTGATGAACAGGGAGTGCATGTGGATCCAGCCAAGATCCAAGTCTTTTGGGATTGGTCATCTCCAACCACTCTGATAGAGCTCAGCAGCTTTCTAGGTCTTGCCATCTTCTATCGCAGGTTCGTGTTGGGGATTTTTCATATCACTAGACCCTTGAGTCAAGTCACCAAGGGAGGAGTGAAAGAAAAACTCTTTTGGTTTGAATCTCAACATAAGGCATTCACAGAGTTGAAAGATCGCCTCTGCATGGCACCAGTTCTCGCATTACCAGATTTGCAACAACCATTTGAGGTCGAGACAGATGCCTCTGACTATGCTATTGGGATAGTCCTTACTCCATGGGCATCCAGTGGCATATCATAGTGAGATACTTTCAGACATAGTCCAGAAGTATCCCACTTATGACACAGAGATGTATTCCATTGTGCATGCATACCAACAATGGAAGCATTACATCTTGGGGAAGGAAACGGTCATCCACACAGACCACCGACCTCTATAGTTCATACAGACCCAAGGGAAATTGAAGAATGATCGCCATCAGAAGTGGTCTACATACCTGCAACAGTTCCATTTGAATATCAAGTATAAGAAGGGTGGCACTAATAATGTTGTAGATTGCCTCAGTCGACCACTGATCATGGCATTAACCACCATGCTCAACTCTTGTGGGCACGAGACTTCTGATTGGCCACTTCTCTACAAAAGTAACCCAGAATTCGACCACACATACCAGACACTCTTAGAGGGTCAGCATGTTCCAGATTTTCACCTCCAGGATGCCCTGTTATGCCACCTGGGTCACCTTTGTGTTCCTTCAAGTGAACGTGCCAAGATGATTTAGGAAGCACACTACAGTCGGACTGCTAGGAATTTCGAGGTCGAGAAAACAGTGGCAGTATGGGAAAAGTATTCCTATTGGCCAAATCTTGGACAAGATGTTGGGAAATACATTAGATCATGTATTGCCTGTGCCATTGCCAAACTGACCATCAAGAAGCAAGGCCGCTATACCCTGTTGCCTACCCCTAGTCGACCTTGGGAATCCATCTCCATGGATTACATCTCAGGCCTTCCTTCCACTAAGCATTGAAATGACTGTGTTTTTGTGGTCGTCTACAGGTTCTCGAAGATGGCCATTATGGCAGCCTACAAGAAGAGTATCATAGTAGAAGCCACTGCTAAACTCTTCTTTGAACGTGTGTTGGTGCACTTTGAGATCCCACAAGCTATCATCTTAGATTGGGATAGTCAGTTCCTTAGTACATTTTGGTGTAGTCTTTGGTCAATGCTGGACACCAAACTCACTAAGTCCATAGCCTTTCATCCTCAAACTAATGGCTAAACAAAGGTTGTCAATAGGATGATTGTATACATATTGCACATGTACAACTCAAATCATCCGTGCACATGGGATGAGAGCCTCCCCTATGTTCAACACAACTACAACCAATCTCTTTATAACTCTACTAGCCACAACAATTTTTAGGTGGGCTTGCGATTTCGTCCACTATGCCCCATTGATGTGTTCATGCCACTTGTAGCTACTCACACAGATTCGGCTCATGTCCAGTCCAAAACAAACAAGGCAACCAGCTTCATTAAGCACATCCAACATATTCACCAGTAGGTCCATGACATTATGGAGAAATCAAATTCCAAGTACAAGCAACGACATGATCAACATCGAGTGCCACACGAGTTTCAGGTGGGCGACAAAGTCTGGTTGCATTTGCAAAAGGAAAGCCTTACTGGAGCCTATTAGAAACTGATACCACTACGATATGGTCCTTACACCATTACCAAGGCTATGGGAGACAATGCATTTGAGCTCAGCATTCCTCCATTCCTTGGCCTACACCCAGTGTTCAATGTGGACTACCTTCGGCCATACTTTCCACCATTACTAGACACATCCGACATTGCAGAACAGCTCACACCCATAGAATTAAATCCAGATTGCATGGAACAAACCACAACTGATCAGATCATGGACACACAGATCAAGGACACTCGCCAATAGAATATCCAACTGTATCGAGTTGTCAAAGCATGCAAACTCCTTCACCAGGGCAAGTCACTCACCAGGGACCAAGTTCAGTAGAAGTTTCCTCATCTCATGGAAGAACTCAACGCACTGGGGACCATTGCTTCCTAAGGGGGTAGGAAAGATCCTGGTGGATATTGGTGGCCACCTACCAATTCCACTTGGACCCCCACCATTGTTTCTCTCAACATTTTTCAGTTTCCTTAATTGTAGCACAACTTACTATTTTTAACAGTTTTTTGGGTCCTGAACCATCGGAGCCATTTTGGGCCCTAAACGATGTTTTTTGGGAAACCTGGGAGCAACATGGGTTCATGGACCAATGTTTCTCTTCCCAAAGTTGTAGTTCTTAGATAGATCTTTCTAACGAGATATTGTACACGTCAAACGGAGATCATATGCCAAAGTTACAACCCCGGGAAGTTGATGTACCAATTTACCCAAACGGGGCCAACAATTTGGTGTTTCATCTTCTAGGGTTAGGTTTTTTGATGTTTAGGGTTTTCCATTATTTCTCAACAATAAAAAGGCCTTTGAGCCTCATTGTAAGACGGTTCAGAGGCATGTCGCTGCCACATCTCTTCTCAGAGATAAACTACCGTTGCCCTAGCTCGTTTATTTCCAATGCTGTTTGTAAGCATATTTCGGTATTTTACATTAATGAAATGAAGTATTATTTCCATTGTATATCTATGTTTATGGTTATCTCTGTAGTTTGTTGCATTCCTGTTTAAATCCGGATCATTCTCCTCTACAGTATAACTCCCATGGTATCTGACCACACTCTAGAATTGATTCCTAATATGTGAAAGAAATATCTCACCCACAAAAGCATATGTCACACCTTTTCTCTCTCTATTTCATTTGTTTTCTTGTTATCTTTGTAGTCACCCCTAGAGGATTTTATCCTTTGCATGTTGTTTACTATTAAGTGTTTTATTGCTAATGTCATTTTCTAGTTAACATGGACAACCCTTTTAACAATATGTAATGACTTGTAACTCAAACAATCTAATCCAAGAAACTAAAGCCTAAATTTTCACATGTTCTAATTGGTATTGAAGTTTGAATATGTTGCATGGAGAGAAAATTGGGTGTGAATTGCTGAGAATTTGGTTTGGTCTTTTTTATTGGTAGTAGATTTTGAAATATTTTAAAAATTAATAAATTTATTGGATTCTCAAGAATATTTTGAAATTTAAAAAAGTAATTTTTATATTCTCAAGTAGAAGAATAGTTCTACCAGTAAAGAACTACAACATACTTGTTTTACATATGGTAAGGGGGAAATTGGGCCATGAAGTGTGAGGAAGCTCCGCAGAGGCATTATGCAATCATGAATTGTTAGACTATATAACTACTAGTAAAAATAATTGTAAGACAAAAAATTTTATATTTTCAACATTTTATATTTAAATTAAGTAATACATATCATTTCCTTTTCCAAACATGTTAAAAATGTCGAAAATCATAAAAGTGATGGGAATTAGGAATTGTTGAGAGGGGTGAGCGAATCAATGATTTATAAATTTTCCTTTCTACCTTAAGCAATTATGTATTCAATTGTAAATCGTTCAACAACACATGAGAAAGAAAGAATCAAATAACATTTGAACACAATGATTTAATGTGGAAATCCTTCCAGAATAAAAAGTGCCAAAGCCCTTTTTTTGTATTATGATGTAAATCTAGGCACTAACTCTGATTGCATTGGAAATGGACTCACTATAAAGAGGGGGGTAGTGAATCAATACTGATATAGTTTTCATTAAATTTTTAAATATTTCATCAAAAAACTCTAAAGATCACTAAAACATCATCAAATCACAAATATAACATGTAAAACTCGAATAAACACCATGAACAATATCAATATATATCCACGCAAGAGGATACAAGTGTTTTGGTGGAAAACCCCGACCAAGGAGAAAAACTACCAATTGTTGTGCTATTCAGATTTATATTAATAGTTGAAAAATATTATACAAAGAGTAGATTGCCTCCACAAGCTCGAAGACTATAATCGTATAACAGTTTGCTGACACCCATCACCTAGGAAGTTTCTTCTCACACAACTCAGTGTGGGCTAGAACATCATTGAGCTTGATAAACAACATGTCTCACATAACTGAGCTTCATAACCCACATGTCTCTAGAGCTTCCTGTTGATTGTAAGCTTCATTGTAGCTGAAATTATGATCATAATGCTCTAAATTAAACTTGTTATAAAAAACTATAAAAAATTTTAAAAATAAATTTGTAGAAAACTATATAATAATAAAATGTTAAAGACAAAACATTTTTTTATGAAATAAAATTAGATTAATACTAAAATTATAAATAATTTTTTTGGATCACGATAATTTCATATATCTTTGAGATAGCTAGATCATTTTTATAGGACCCATATCACAAATAAACCCGCTTACCTGGTTTCCTAGTATTGGGACTTTTGGACACTACTAGAGATTTCATTGAGAATTTGTTGGTTGTAAAGAAGTTTGAGCTAGTTTTCAGAGATATTTTTGGAATATTTCAAGGATTTCTTGGTAGATTTCAGGGATGTTTTGGGAATATTTTAGGAATAATCAAAGAATATAGCTTAATTTTTAACCATTTGGACATGATTATTAAAAAATATGACCAATTTTACCATCCATTATTTTTATAATGCATTGAATCTTATTTTTTTCTACAACTTGAAGCTGAAAACATGGGTTTTGTATAGTGTATTTCGAATTGGATTTATGGGGCATATGAGTTGTGGGGTTGGAAGCATAACAATCACCAATTTATAATATACAAAATAGCTTGTATTATATACCCCAACTCAATATGTTGTTTATGATGAATTTCAGACACTCGTAGAATAAGAAGAGGCAGATTCTAAGATCTCATCACCCAATACTATGTGTACAATAGAAACCACGATTAGTAGCAAGAAGGGTGATAAAGATGATTTAATTCATAATTTTCTACAAAACCAATATTTTGTTGCTATGAACATTGATGGGATAAAATAAGGGTCATCCCTAGGATGGCATAGTTGATACCACGAGAATCTAGAGCCATAATTATTTACTATTAATTTTGATCAAAACAACTTGAAGATGGTAGAAATCAACCCCTCAAAACTATTAAAAATCAACTCCTCACTTTTAGCTAATCACTAGGATCATCTACTCACTATCTAAAGACAATACATTGATTCCTTTTCATGGGATTACAAGGGTATTAAAGGAATACATGTTTTTGTGTGCATTCACCACAAAGGAGGGTCACAAGTCTATTCACAAGCATCAAAAGGAAAGGAATCCTAACTTAAAATATATTGTGAAGGAAGAATTCAAGAAATGATTAAATGATAAGTTCATCTATCCAATTGCTTATAGTGAATGATATCTCATGTGGTTATTTCTCCCAAGAGAAATGGAAAATAAATAAGCTTTGTTGACTACAAAGAATTTAATAAATCCACACAGATATATCATTTTCCCTTTCTCTTCATTGACCATGTCTTTGATTTTATTTCCAAAAATTGTTATTTTCCTTCTTAGTAGATTCAAATAAGTCCTAAAGACTAAGATAAAACCACTTACAACTATCCTTTGGTGAATTTTTATTTTTTGGCATATGTAATGGCCATGCCACTTTTCAAAGTTTTGTGCTAAGAATCTTTCTCATCTTAGACATACTATCCGAGATTTATAAAATATTTTAGTAATATTGCATCTCCTTTGTTTACCTTGCTCACCAAAGATATTGAGTTTGTTGGATAGATCCATGCTAAGGAGCATCTGAGAATATAAAAAATAAGTTAATGACAAGATCTATCTTAAGAGTTCCTATTTAGACATTCCCTCTCACATTCACATGGATGCACCAAACTGGGAAATTGGGGTAACCTTATGTCCTTAAGAGAGTTGAATCCTCTCCTTATTAGGATAAATTCTAATTTTAGTACATGTGTAATTCGCCTTTCGATTTGGCAACTAGATAAACCAAACATGGTTTCTTGCGGGATTTATTCTATAATGCACACTCTTCCATGATTATTGGGCTAACATAGTTGAAATTATATAGTGATTCAATCAAACTTGAAACATGTTAATAAATTACCATACCTTCCATCTTCATCATTGAATATTGATGATGAGCCTATTTGTTGTCCAGTGTGGCATAGATTCATGGAAAGTTACGAGCCACGTCATTAACGGTATCTTCTTCTTGCAAATTGTACAACCTTGGACCATTTTGATCATGTTGAGAATAATCCCTCAGTAATTGGTTCTGTGCACATGTCCATCATTGCACCATTTCTCTTCGGAACGCCTTGACTTCCTCTCTTTTAGGATTGGAAATCTGGTCGCTATTAACAATAGTAGGTTTTGGCTAAAACTCACCACTGAAAGGAGTGTTAAACTTTACATTTATTTCTCTTGGTTGATGTCCTACATTTTTCTTCCCTTCTCCTCTAAAAGGTATAAAATCATAAAAGTGATGGGAATCAAAAATTGATAAAAGGGGGAGCGAATTGGTGAGTTATAGATTTTCCTTTCTACCTAAAGTAGTTATGTATTCAATTGTAAATTGTTCAACAAAACATAAGAAAGAAAGAATCTCATAATATTTGAACACAATGATTTAATGTGGAAACACTTCAACACGAAATAGTACAAAATCTTGTTTTTGCATTATGATGTAAATCAAGGCACCAACTCTGATTACATCAAATATTTATGAATATGTTGGAAATGACCTCACTACTCAGAGGGGGGTAGTGAATCAATGATGATAGGGTCTTAATTAAAGTTTTAAATCTTTTACAAAACACTCTAAATATCACTAACTCATCAACAAATCAGAAATATAGCATGAAAGACTAGAATAAATACCATGAACAATATCAATAGACATCCACACAAGAGGACACAAGTGTTCTCATGGAAAACCTGTTGGAAATAATACTAAGAGGGGGGGTGAATCAGTATTAGAAAATCAAATACTTTTTCATTTTCATACTCAGATTCATATACGCTACTTCAATTAAGGATATCCATGTATATACACGACTGTGTTAAAAGCAACTAGCGTACATCCAGTAACCTTTATGATTTAGTTAGTTCATCTTCAGTGAATGCATTAGAACATTATTAACCATATGAATAGTAAATAGAACAGATCATCACACATAAAGAGCACACATGAAAACCATGATATAATGTGCAAACCCAATGTGGGTGAAAACCACCTGCTACAATTTGTTTCTATCTTCCTTTAATAAGAAACTTCTTTTACAATGTACTAGTGCAGTCCTTTACCAGTACACAGGCTTCTACCTGTAGAATTCTACAACCTTCTTAGCTCTTGTACTAGCCGATCCATTCACTAGTACATAGGCACTGGCCTACTGAAGGCTCCAACCTTCACTCGTTTTCTAGCTGCTCCTTAAAGGGAGCTACAACCCCTTGGCTCTTGTACTGGCCAATATGTTTACCAGTACGTAGGTGCCGGCCTACGATCATCCAGTGACCACGTTTCATACATTTTCATACTGGATCCATAAAACAATCACCATTGTAATACAATCTGCATCATCAATCTCTGAATCACCCAATACTGAAACCTTGTCAACAACACAGTCACCAGAACACAGAACAGACTACATAACTCTGCAACAACAACCAGATCCAATAACAACTTCAAATATCATACTTCATACTATATACGCTACTTGGATGAACCCAACCTGCGTGTGTACGTGCTTTTACCAAAGACAACCTGCGTACACATCTGCAAATTCTAACTCAACTTTGCAGCTATTTCAGACATCAGAACATACCCATATCATAACATTCATACAATAAACATGCGGCAATAAATCTAGTCTATCCATAATAACACCATATAATGATAATCATTCGAAGCCTTAAGATCCCAATCCATCATTCATCATCCTTCACATGAGTGCCTCCTTGGTTCAGATCAAGCAAGGCATCACCAACCCATAACCAACATCTAGATCTCACACTTTATCAAATGTTCATCACTTTCTCACTCTTGCACCCCCTCATGGCCTAATGATCTTCTCCTTATATAGGTTTAGGCTTCTCTCAATACCATGTTCCAAAACCATGTAGAACCAATACCTTGGACCCAATACTTGGGCTCGTCATTTCGAACCAAATACCATGGACGAAATACCACGGACCAAAACCATGGTTTCCGACATGTACACGCCTTTCCTTCTATGAACCTGCATGTGTATATGTACGCGCCTTTTGCTCAGATAACCCGCGTATATACGCACTTTCATCATGGTCAACCTGCATATATCTCTCTCTTTACGTGTTGCACTATGATCTATCCTCTGAGTGAGTTGCCATCACTTGTATCATACCTCTGAGTGAGTTGCCATCAAGGACAACACTTGAATCGTAATGCCAACAATCTCCCCCATTGGACTTGATGGCAACAACCACACAAAGTCACTCTCCCCCTTGGACATCAAGGGCAAAGGGTAGACCAAGATATTCTCTTTCATCAAAACACTCTAAATATCACTAACACATCATCAAATCACAAATATAACATGTAAAATAGAATAAACAACATGAACAATATCAATATATGTCCACGCAAGAGGACACAAGTGTTCTGGTGGAAAACCCCGACTAAGGAGAAAAACCACCAATTGTTGTGCTACTCAGATCTTATATTAATAGTTGAAAAAAATTATACATAGAGTAGATTGCCTCCACAAGCTCAAAGACTAGACCCGTATAACAATCTACTCACACCCATTAGCTAGGAAGTTTCTTCTCACACAACTCAGTGTGAGCTAGAACATCATTGAGCTTGATAACCCACATGTCTCACATAAGTGAGCTTCATAACCCACATGCCTCTAGAGCTTCCTACTTATTGTAAGCTTCATTTTAGTTGAAATTATGATCATAATGCTCATAAATTAAACTTGTTATCAAAAACTATAAAAAAATTTAGAAGTAAATTTGTAGAAAACTATATAATAATAAAATGTTAAAGACAACATTTTTTTATGAAATAAAATCAGATTAATACTAAAATTATAAATAATTTTTTTGTATCATGATAATGTCATATACCTTTGAGATAATTGGATCATTTTTATAGGACCCATATCAGAAATAAACCCACTTACCCGGTTTCCTAGTGTTGGGAATTTTAGACACTACTAGAGATTTCATTGAGAATTTGTTGGTTGTAAAGAAGTTCCGAGCTAGTTTTTAGAGATGTTTTTGACATATTTCAAGGATTTCTTGGCAGATTTCAGGGATGTTTTGGGAATATTTCAGGGATAATCCAAGCATATAGCTTAATTTTTAACCATTTGGACATGATTATTAAAAAATATGACCAATTTTACCATCCATTATTTTTATAATGCATTGAATCTTATTTTTTTCTACAACTTGAAGATGAAAACATGGGTTTTGTATAGTGTACTTCGAGTTGGACTTATGGTGAATATGAGTTGTGGGGTTGGAAGCATGACAATCACCAATTCATAATCCCCAAAATAGCTTGTATTATATACCCCAACTCAATATGTTGTTTATGATGAATTTTAGACACTAGTAGAATAAGAAGAGGCATATTCTATGATCTCATCACCCAATACTATGTGTACAATCGAAACCACCATTAGTAGCAAGAAGGGTGATAAATATGATTTAATTCATAATTTTCTACAAAACCAATATTTTGTTGCTATGAACATTGATGGGATAAATGAAGGGTCATCCCTAGGGTGGCATAGTTGATACCACGAGAATATGGAGGCATAATTATTTACTATCAGTTTTGATCAAAAAAACTTAAAGATGGTAGAAATCAACCCCTCAAAGCTATTAAAAATCAACTCCTCACTTTCAACTAATCACCATGATCATCTGCTCACTATCTAAAGACAATACATTGATTCATTTTCATGGGATTAGAAGGGTATTAAAGGAGTACATGTTTTTGTGTGCACTCACCACAAAGGAGAGTCGCAAGTCTATTCACCAGCATCAAAAGAAAAGGAATCCTAACTTAAAATATATTATGAAGGAAGAATTAAAGAAATTATTAAATGATAAGTTCATCTATCCAATTGCTTATAGTGAATGATATATCATGTGGTTATTTCTACCAAGAGAAATGGAAAATAAATACTCTTTGTTCACTACAAATAACTTAATAAATCCACACAGAAATATCATTTTCCCTTTCTCTTCATTGACCATGTCTTTGATTTTATTTCCAAAAAATGTTATTTTCCTTCTTAGTAGATTAAAATAAGTCCTAAACACTAAGATAAAACCACTGACAACTATCCTTTGGTGAATTTTTATCATTTGGCATATTTAATGGCCATGCCACTTTTCAAAGTTTTGTGCTAAGCATCTTCTCTCATCTTAGACATACTATCTGAGATTTATAGAATATTTTAATAATATTACATCTCCTTTGTTTACCTCACTTACAAAAGATATTGAGTTTGTTGGATAGATCCATGCTAGGGAGCATTTGAGAATATAAAAAATAAGTTAATGACAAGATCTATCTTAAGAGTTCCTATTTAGACATTTCACTCTCACATTCACATGGATGCATCAGACACGGAAATTTGGGTAACTTTATGTCCTTAAGAGAGTTGAATCCTCTCCTTATTAGGACAAATTCGAATTTCAGCACATTTGTAATTCACCTTTCGATTCTCGCAACTAGCTAAACCAAACTTGGTTCCTTACATGATTTATTCTATAATTCACACTTTTCCATGAATTTTGGGCTAGCATAGTTGAAATTATATAGTGATTCAATCAAAGTTAAAACGTGTTAATAAATGACCATACCTCCCATCTTCATCATTAAATATTGATGATGAGCCTGTTTGTTGTCCAATGTGACATAAATTCATGGAAGTTTATGAGGCACATCATTAATGGTATCTTCTTCTTGCAAATTGTACAACCTTGGACCATTTGCTCATGTTGAGAATAATCCCTCAGTAACTAGTTCTGTGGACATGTCCATCATTACACTATTCCTCTTCGGAAAGCCTTGACTTCCTCTCTGGTAGGATTGAAAAATTGGTCACTACTAACAATACTAGGTTTTGGCTAAAACTCACCCATGAAAGGAGTGTTAAACTTCACATTTATTCTCTTGGTTGATGTGCTACATTTTTCTTCCCTTCTCCTCTAAATCTAGGATTGCCTCTTACTTCAATCAATTCAAAACCCAGTCTTATGTTTGGAATTTTCATACTAATCCTTCACCTTCGTCTGGTTTCCTCTAAGGGTTTTGGCTCATCAAACTCTAGTATTTCTCTGTAAGCCTTTGGAAACCCATCGTGATACCTTTGGGTCTTTACCTTGGCATTCGTTTTGTAAGGCACATACCCCTGCAACTCAAATATTTTGTTGATGTACACATCAATTGCCAATTACCCTATTTTTTTCTCATGGGACTCCTTGACCTTGATGTCATAATATCTTTTAAATTGACAGTTCTCTCAAAAATGTTTCTCAAATCTCCTCTAGGACAGCTCCTTTTCTATTATGTCATTGACATTCCTTAAGTCTTCCCACCAATAAACAACCTTTCCTATCAGACTAAAAATCGATACTTTTTTTTTTTATTTCTAGGTTATGTGAGTCCTTAGATGACTAACATGCCTAACCTATGCCTTGAGTACTCATGACCCAAGTGCACATAAGCTGTCAAAATCATATGGGGATTGCACCTAGCCTTGGCCTCATCGTGCCTTACGATGGATATACTTTTTGCCAAAAACTTTCGAAATAGTGACCTTTACACCACGAAGTGCTTAAGGTAGATACTCTTGTTTCCATATTATCAGATTAATAATGCACCCTTAAATACTTCTTAATTCCTAATAATCATGCTTCTACTTTATCATCCTTCTTGACCTCTTGGTCAACTGTAGGAGGTTTTTCCCTCATAAATTATTTTTGCATCAAATATTTCTCTTTCCTTTTATTTTGTTAATTTGTTTTCGTTGTAACACTAGAAGATTTCTCATAGCTACATATTCTCCTCCCTAGAGTACTTAGTGGAGTTCAACCTCTCACTATAGATTCACTTGCCTTCCTATGCCTATAATCCTCAATTCATGCTTTTGAAGTCTTAATGGACTCTGCCTTAAATTATACCTCTCTAGGTAGTTGGCACCGAGCTCCTGTTGCTTCTCTCTTTGAAAATATGATAAGCTCTATAGTATAACTGCGATGATACTCACCACACTTTGGAATTGATTGCTAAGATGTGAAAGCAATATCTCACCCATAAAGGCATATGTCATACCTTGCTTCTCTATATTTCATTTTTTTTATTTTTGTCTTTGTAATCACCCCTAGAGAATATTATTCTTTGCATGCTTTTTCACATTAAGTGTTCTATTGCTAATGTCATTTTCTAGCTATCATGGACCACCCTTTTAACAATATACAAGGACTTGTCACTCAAACAATCCATTCCAAGTAACTAAACCCTAAATTTTCACATGTCCTAATTGGTATTGAGGTTTGAATATGTTTCATGGGGAGGAATTTGGGCTTGAAGGGCTGAGAATTTGGTTTGGTAATTTTTATTGATTGTAGATTTTGAAATATTTTGAAAATTAATAAATTTATTGGACTTTCATGAATATTATGAAAAATAAATAAGTAGTTTTTGTATGCTCAAGTTGAAGAATAGTTCCACCAATAAGGAACTACAACATATTTGTTGTACCTAAGGTAACGGGGGAATTGGGGCGTGAAGTGTGAAGGAGTTCGGTAGGGGAATTATGAAATCATGAATTGTTAGACTATATAACCACTAGTAAAAATAAATGTAAGACAAAAATTTTATAATATCAACATTTTCTATTTAAATTATGTAATACATATAATTTCCTTTTGCAAATATGTTAAAAAAATATAAAACCGTAAAAGTGATGGGGATCGGGAATAGATAAGAGGGGTGATCAAATAAGTGAGTTATAGATTTTCCTTTCTACCTAAATTAGTTATGTATTCAATTGTAAATTTTTCAACAAAACATAAGAAAGAAATAATCACATAATATTTGAACACAATGATTTAATGTGGAAACCCTTCAACACGAAATAGTACCAAATCTTGCTTTTGTATTATGATGTAAATCAAGGTACCATCTCTCATTACATCAAATATTTATGAATATGTTGGAAATGGCCTCACTACTCAGAGGGGGGTAGTGAATCAATGATGATAGGGTTTTAATTAAAGTTTTAAATATTTTACAAAACACTCTAAATATCACTAACCCATCATCAAATCAGAAATATAGTATGTAAGACTAGAATAAACACCATGAACAATACCAATAGACATCCACAAAAGAGGACACAAGCGTTCTCATGGAAAACCCCCTTCAAGGTAAAAACAACCTACCATTGCACTTCTCAAATCTTCTAATAATAGCCGATTTTTTTTACATAGAGTAGCTTGCCTCCATTAGGTAGAAGACTTGAATCACTATTATAATAGTCTATTGGCACCCATCAAATATGAAGTTTCTTCTCATATAAATCTACAAAAATCAATCATCTAGAAGCCTCCACAACCAACGTGATTTTCCCAAATACTACTCGACTATACGCCACCACATATGGATATCCTCCTCCTCTAATGACTGTTTGCTACCCTCCACTAGCATAAAGCCTATACACCTTCAAATCCTCCATGTGAACCACATTTCACAATATTTCAGACTAGGTTCTCAAATCTTCTCAACATGAGAAACCCAACAACCTCTCTATTTTCTCATATGAAAATGAAAACATATGAGAAAACCACTCAAACCTACTACAGATGTGAAATAGGCCTTACAAGCACTTGTAGCACTCTTTCACTCTCACCAAACTTTTTTTTTTCAATCAACATGACACACACACACACACACATGCACATATGTATAGAAAATTATCCTCATCCACCTCCAATCAATTACCAAGGGAAATACCATGGTATTATTATACTCATGCTCAAGCTTACAAAGGTGTTTTTCTATTCATGGTTAGATCCTAAGACACACACTCCTAATTGGCAAGTCTTAGTTGTAGCCACACACACATGCCTTCTACCTAGCAGCTAGAGGCCTCTAGTCCCACAGATGGGCCTACCTCCTAGTGTCCAGGGTAGAGTATAGGGAATAATGAAATGTATCTCAGCCCAAACCTCTTCCAAACATCTAGAACTCATTCCACAACTATTCCATCACTTACACCATCAATGAAAAGTCCTGCAAATGACATAGTTATCTCCACACTCCCAAGTGAAGACACTCCACAACCTTCAAATCCACTTGCACATAATCCAATACCATCTAGTGGAACCAAACAATCATACACAAGACAATACAACATACAACTACAACCAATCATGGTCAATACATGTACCAAATAAGCATATGCATAAGCAATCATCTAAAACTCAGCATCTGTAACACACACCAACAACACTGTAACACACACCAATGCTAACAATCACCAATGCTAAAAAGAATTCATAACCTAGCTTATATCAATTTCAACCATTAAAAACAACCATAATGCCAACAATCTACATCTTTGGAATTGATGGAAACTCCAGCTGATCAAAACAAATGATAGTGACCTTTGAAGATTGATATCTTTGATTACTTCCCCTTTAACATAAACGATAAAGGGATAAAATAAACAACGGTAACTATAGTTGAACAGACAATACTCCCCCTAGGCACATAGAGCCAACAACAACAACAAATTCAAATAGTAGTTCCATCGACACCAGAAACACTATCAGGCCAACTCAAACAACATCACCATACTATAACCATCAATAGAGAAGCATTATCTCTCCTAACTCAATGAGCAATAGCACCATCCTATAATCAACCATATTATCCTTGAGAAAATGCAGTAGTAAAACATACATAGACAAGGCCAAAGAAACAATCATGACCATCCATACTCCCTCAGGTGGAAACACAACAACTATATCTTCTTAGAAAACATACTAGACAAACTCCCTCTCAGCATCATCATCATCAACAACCTACAAGGATAGCCTTCTTGCTGAAAGTTACATCTCATGGACCAAATGATCGACTCTTGACCAAAGTTATTGAACATAAATTACAGGGCTTCATGGATATCTTACATGGTCGTAGAAATCAACTGACACCAAAGACTCCAAGGACTCAATGTGAAATATCAAACACAACACCAATGGGAACGATCTCCCCATTTTTCATTGATGACAACTCAAGCTAATCAAAACAACTGATACTAACCTCAGAAAATTGATATCCTTGATCACTGCCCCTTTGAAATAAATGGGAAAGGGATAAACTCATCAATGGTAACCATAGCTGAATAGACAATACTCCTCCTAGACACTAGCTAAATCTAATCTCAATATATAAAAATGTTTAAAACTCTCTCGCTCCCCATTGCATCATGAAAGAAAGCGGTAGACACAATAACTCTATCAAATACTCTCTCTCCTGGAGCAACAACAAAAATCTCTCCATGTCATGGCCATAGTAGAAAATATGTCCACCAACACATAGAACCAATACAAGAAAAAACTCAAACAATAGCTCCATCAACACCAACATCACTATCAAGACAAATCAAACAACATCACCATACTATAACAATTAGTAGAGAAACACTCTCTATCCTAAGTTCTTGAATGTATATGTTTCTAAAATTTTGATGCCACATACATTGTTGTGAGAAATTGTGGCTACTGGTATCAAATGGTTGGTCTAGAATGATGGATTCCATCAAAATAAATACTAAGTATCTAAGGACAAAATATTATTGTTGCTACAATGATTATGAGAAAGTAGAGTTACTTGGTTTGAAGAGACCAAGGATAATCATTGAACAAGTCTTCCTTCAATTTATTGATGAATATGATAAATCTCATCTCCTATGTAAAGAGCATATCAATTCTAGGGTTTTGGTATGTGGATACAAGAATAGGAAATATAGGGTTTGAAAACCCTAGATATTTAAAAGGGCTTGAATAAGAAATCTTTAGAGTTTGTGGAAAAGACCCTATGAGCTAAATTAACGTTTTCACTAAACAAAGAAATTGTAACTCTAGTAAGGAAGGTATAAAATCATCTTGATGGTGACGATGAGGACAATACAGTTACAAGATGGATGGAACGAGGCTAATATCTAGAGGGAGCTTACATTTCCCTATAACTCTCAAAATATAACTATTGTATATTTCTCCTCTTTTATTATTATTTTTGTTACATTGTTTAAGTGAGTCTCTTGTCTTTGTAACCTTTTCATAGTTGTAATTAATCTTCCATGGTCTCCTAGTGAGGATTACAGTGTGTTGAATGATGGAAATGCTCTAGTAGTAGATAGAAGAAGTGAAAGAGAAAATCAAAGCGTGTGACAAGTGGAAATTCTAGAATCGTGGCTCATATCAAGAGATATTGTACTAGATGAGATCTGAGTTCAGAGGGAGTAGGAAGATCAATAAATTTGAAGAATACCTAGATTGTGTTGAAGAGAAGAAAGTGGTAACTTCCAAATGGATCTATCTACAATATCTTGCATGCAACAAACGACAACATAGACAAGTACAAAGCGAAAATTGATAATAGAATGTTCTCTTAGAAAGAGGGAGCGAATAATGACAATAAATTTTCTCCAATTGTGAGGTACACTTGGTTTAGAACTATTGTTTTGTAAATTTCACCAAGTGGATGCAAATATAATTTCTCCTAATGAAGTGATTAAGGAAGAAGAAGTGTACATAGAGCTACCTCAAAGCTCTTAGATACATGAGAATAAGTCTCGTGATTGAAGAAGGATTTGTACAATCACAAGTAGATATGCTGAGCTTGGGTTTTGATTGATGGATAAAGATTAATCATATTTCATTGATCTTTGATGAAAGAAGAAGTACTCATGTGATAGAGAGCAATTAGAAATGCTTTCTTTAGCTACAGAGGGAGTGGACTTCTACATTTGAGATGATGGATTGTTGTTGACATTGTCAAGCTAGATAGCTGAAACAAAATAGTAGCAGAGGGAGGAACCAAAATTACCACAACTACATATGTATCAGCATGAGAAGGAGCACCCAATCACGGTGACAAAGAATCAACTATTGTGATATACCTAGTAAAAAGGGTTGGTGTACCAACATGGTACAACTAGTCATGGAAAAGTTAGTTATAATTTGATATTCATCTCAAACAGTGATGTACAGTTGCCGATTTAGATTAGGAAGAGTGAGTTGAAGAAAGAAAGAGTTCATTAAGATATTGCTTTAGGTTGGGCTCCATTATAACTTCTTTTATTAGCACTCAACATTGCAAAGGTCATGTATATTGTAGCTATATTTCAAATTTGAGAATTATTATGAATTTAGAGGATACTTGCAGGAATATTTTGATTAGGTGCATGGGGCAACCATGATGTGAGGTTATATAATAGTAAGATCTATAATAAGGGATGGTATAGAAGGAAGCAATATGACTTCAATTTTATTTTATAGTCAAGCATATTTTCCTTGGGCATGGTTTGTATACTTCAAGGAAAGGCTTGGACTTGTTGAGAGCGCCCCTCACAATGAGAGGGAATGTCGATGAGAGAGCATTATGGATTGACATTCTCCCTATGTCAAGCATATTGACCTAAAATAGGGAGAATGGTCTGGCACAGGATAATCATTTTTATTGTGTCTAGTATGTTGATATGAATGAGGAAGAATGGTCTTAGAGTGTCAAGTTCATTTAACATCATTCCATGAATTGCTTAGCAAGAGTGTGGTATTTTCAGAGTCACCATGTGTCAAATATATTTACCTAAATTATGGTGGACCATGACTAGCATAGATTCCATATGTCAAGTACCAACACAAATTATGGTGAGGATATATAGTTATGAAGTACTGACCTGAATTATAGTGATGATGTACCATGTCTCTAAAGTACTAACCCATATTATGGTGAGGATATACCATAGGTCTGAGGTACTAACCCAAATTATGGTAAAATGTTGATGTTGTTAACTTACCATGTGCCAAAGTTGTTTGACTAGATTATGGTAATCTATTGATGCTACTCATTTACCATGTGTCATATTTGTTGACCTCATTACAGTAACTTTTGTTTACCATGTGTCACAATTGTTTACCTGATTACGGTAATTTGATTCTTTATAACCTTTTCTTAGAGAATTTTTTCAACATGAGAACATATAGATAGTCATTATGAATACCTCCCTAGCTAAGAGGGAGTGTTGAATTTTGTAATTATAGTCAATATTCATAATTATTGTTTTAGTAATTTACGTATTTTTAAAGCATGTTGCTCATTCTATTGTCAAAGGAAAAATTCCTACGACATTTTCTTCATGACCTTGTTAAAAGAGAAAATTTGAATTTTAGAAAAATGAACGTTTGGCTCCAAAACATGTAGATTTTTCCCCCTCCTAGTCAATTCATCCCTAGTTATGTGGCACACATTCAGACAACAAGAAAATTATTAATAAGGCACTTGAACTACTCCAAATAACACCAATTTGGATTTGTTATGTTCAACAAAATTCAAACTTCTAGAGGAAAGGGAAAGGGGCGGGTCTAAGGCACTACCTTGATGAGGAAAAGAACTAATATTTTATGAAGAATCAAGAAAAAAGCTTTTGAGGCATAATCTATGTGACAATAATGAATCTTTTGTGGTGTACCAAAGTAACAACAAACCGAATCAACCTATTTTTAGTGGGCATATTTTTAACTTGAATAGGAGGTAGTGGACTAATTTTTCTATCATTTTCTTTGTTTTTCAGTTTGACCTTATGAAGGACTAGATGATTTAGGAGTGTGCTTGTTGACTTGAATAATTTATCTAGGGAAAAGGTTAGGTTTATCCCCCATATGAGTTTTCCTAGGGTAAACTCTTGTGTTCTTTGCTTTCTTGTCTCTTCATGATCCTATTGTCATATATGTTATATGGTTGACTTTTTATGTGTAATTTCTTAATGATGGATAAGAATAAGAACATTAATTAAATAATTTGGAGTAATTATCCATTTAGAAGACCCTATGAAAAGTCAACATTTATATCCTGAATATATCCATCTATTTTTGTTGACTCTTTAATAGCATAAGTTAAGAAACATTTCCTTACATGTCTATACAAGTATGCATTTCTGGGCTTTGTGATGTAGGTGCTTTCTCAATTCCGCAAATTACAAGTTTCTTTGTCTACTCAATATTCAAATAGTCAAAGAATAAAATTTACTAGTTAGCATGTATTACTACTTAATTAATCTATTAGAATGCTTCTTGTACTCCTGGATGCTCAACATAACTATTCCCATAGGAAGCGGTATTCCATCAACAATTGGTTTATATTTACTTATCTTTGCCTTTGTTGTATAACATAAAAAGGATATTTCTTTATTCCTCATTTAAGAAACATTTACTATGTTTGATTTTAGTTGTAGTGAGGCCTGCAAGCTATAATATTATGACCTACTGCCCTGATATGATATGTAATGTATGCAAGATATAATTTATATCAATCTTATATTTATTGTAATTTTTTTATTTTCTTATACACACAATATTTTAAGAGCTAATAAATATATTTATTATATTTTTTAACTCTCCACAACTTAAACTCTACAAAATATATATAGAAATCATAAATTCCATTTGTAATCTTTATTAAATTTTCTTCCTTTTGTTTCCAAAATTCTTTCCATTGTTATATATTTTCATGCATATGTGTGGAACTAAGGAAAATGGGATTACTTTTACCTGCCACTTATGATCCCTACCCAATGGAAAGAAATATAAAGGAGTGATCAAAATTTTAATCTTGGTATGTATTGCGAAGGACTTTACGATTCTTCATTTCTCTAGAAAAGTTTATACTACAAAGGTTATTAATGTGGATACAATTTATGTTTAACGAGGTGATGTAGAAATGTGGCTATTTTTCTATGGATGTGTTTCATTTTATTCACATGTCATTAAGGAATAAAGAGTAAAAATGTTTGATGATGATCTAACAGTGTGGGTTAACTGGTGGTGGTTAGGGAACCACCCACCACCCTCGAAATCACTCTCTAGGCCATTTGTAGATAACTCAAGGGGGAAGAGAATGCTCTACAGTGCAATAGGGTTTGGGTAGTTTTCCTTCTAGGGTTTTGTTGCTGCAAGGTTAAAAATTACTCCTCTCTCATTGGCATGTATTCATGTTCTTCCTGCACTTCTTATTGACAACCTCCTTATGGAATGTTATTCCTACACAGCTTAAGTATTTTACCAAATACATGTAAGACTATACTTACAAAGAGATAAATGATTTTACTCATAGTTTATTAGCCTACTATAGGTTATTTTCCCTCGTTTTGTACTTCATTTCCATTGCACATTACCTCATAGACTTTTCTGGAAAAAACTCTTGGAGTAGTCAAAAGGAATTCTCTTGATATTATCTACCCATAATATTATTTCTAGCAATAGATCAACCTCGTTTGGGGCCTCACATTATCTCAGATTAGTTAAGCTGGTTTATGACTTTTTCAAGATTATATGAGAGGGTATTCATTCATTCTTTTCCTCTATAGGTTGGATTTCATTCAAATTGTATGAGCATTATAGGTCGTATATTAAATTAGGGCTTCCTAGTTAATTATTTTATAAAGGTACTATGTTCTCCTAGAATCGCTCAACACTTATTCTTGTAAATTTTTTGTTGTGAATAGAGGGTTGAGCTTGGTGAAAATCAAGGTATACATAGGTAACCATACTTTCAATGAATTATAACTTTTTTCTTTCTAGTTGAAATGATTTTTCTAATTCTATAATAATCCTTATAATGTGGAAATTTATTGGTTACTACAGGTTTGCACTAATTTATCTCAAACTTCCATCAATGTTCTTAGCATCGAAGCAACATACAGATGCAGCAAAGCTCCATATTTACACAATTCGTGAACCTATAGATTATGGCCCATGAAAAATTGAATTAATTTCCACTGTGCACTCTGATCTCAGTATTTAAATCGCAATTCCCAAACCTTTCTGCCCAAGTGTGATCTGTGTTAAAGGACTTTGGCTAAATACGATATAACTCTTTGACCGTCCATCTCTTGCTTGATTTCTGTGACAAGATCTCAATGCACAATACTATCTTAAAACAATCCTCACGCAGATCTGGAATCAAGCCTCATGAACAAACACACCCAAACAAACAATGACATATATAACTGAACGCCCAACCGTCATTTCTTCACAAAAAAAAATATGTTTAAAAATGAATCTTATTTAAAACCCCACAACTATAACACATGATCTAGAACTATCCAGAATATATAAATATACACAGGTTCTTATTTAAAATCAGAAGCCGAATATTACCTTTTTGGGGCCTTCCAAGGTTCTTGTCCTCACTTGCAAATCTACATTTTAGCTAGCTTTTCCTTCCACAAAGAATAGAATTTACTTTTTAAAAGATATTACAATAACGTGGATCATCTAGGGTCCAAGATTTCCTCCTAAAATCGTTTAAAAATCCCCTGGAATAACTCCTTTTTAATTGGATGGCATATTTTGAGAATAAATCAAATCTTCTAGAAACATATGGATTTTACCTTTGAGGGAATAAATTTATCATTTTAACTAAATTTAATGGAAATTAACGCCCCTTTTGAGACATTTGTATATGTCTCGTCTTTCACATCTTTGAATTTAAATTTTGATTAAGGGTGCTCCGATGCTCCTGCATCAGACTCCCGTGGTATTAAAATTTTATGACCTCCTGGTCATATGCCTTCTTGGTCTCTCGTAACAACATTCGTGAGCTACAACAAAACCTCTGCAGTACCAAGTCCTCCCTGGAACATCATACCTCACTAAGATTCTCTGCTCTGAGCTCAATATTTTTGCATCTCTCTGGTTCTCTCCTCTAGAATCATATGAGCACTCCATGCTCTAGGATGCTGCAAATATTCTCACTTTCCTGTGCTACTACTTGCAAAAAAATATAAATACCAATGTTGACTAATCTGCAAGATAATCATACTTCCTTCCAATGCACGCACAATATTATTCTGCTCTGATACTACTTTGATACAACAACGCTGCATCTTTACACAACTCACGGCCATGTGGGTTATGGCTGATGAAAAATTTAATTAATTTCTACTGTGGACTCTCATCATAGTATCTAAATTGTAATTCCCAAACCTTTCTGCCCGAGTGAGATCTGCGTTAAACGACTTTGGCTAAGTATGATATAACCCCTTTACTATCCATCTCTCGCTAGATTTTTGTGACAATATCTCAACCCACACCACTGTCTTAAAATAATCCTCACGTAGATCTAGATTCGAGCCTCACAAACAGACACACCTAAACAAATAATGACAAATATAACTGAATGCCCAACCATCATTTCTTCACAACAAAAAATAAATTGTTTAAAACTGAATATTATTTACAACCCCACAACTATAACGCATGATCTAGAACTATCCAACATACATAAAAATACATAGATTCTTATTTAAAATGACAAGTCGGTCATTACATTTCTAGGGCCTTCCAAGGTTCTAGTCCTCACTCACAGATCTACATTGTAGCTGGTTTTTTTTCCACAAAGAATAGAATTTACTTTTTGAAAGAGATCACAATAGAGTGGATCATATAGGATCCATGATTTCCTCCCGAAATTGCTTAACAATCCCCTGGAATTGCTCCTTTTTCATTACATGGCATAGTTTGAGAGCAAATCAAATCTTCTAGAAACATATGGATTTTACCTTTGAGGGAATAAATTTATCATTTTAACTAATTTTAATGGAAATTAACACCCCTTTTCAAATATTTGTCAACGTCTCCTCTTTCATAACTTTGAATTTAAATTTTGATTAAGGGTGCTCTGATGCTCCTGCATCAGACTCCTGAGGTACAAAAATTTTATGACCTCCTAGTCATATGCCTTCTTCATCTCTCATAACAACATTCATGAGCTGCAAAAAAACCTCTGTAGTAGTATGTTCTCTCTACTACATGATACCTCGCTAAGCTTATCTCCTATGAGCTCAGTCTTTTAGCATCTCTCTAGTTCCCTCCTCTGGAACCATATGAGCACTCATCTCTAGGATGGTGCAAATATTCTCACCTTTCTCTGCTACTACCAGCACAAAAATAAAAATACCAATGCTGAGTAATCCGTAATATAATCATACTTCTTTCCAATGCACATAGAATCTTCTTCTATTCTGATACCACTTTGATGCAGCAAAGCGATATCTTTACACAATTTGCGGACATGTGGGTTATGGCCCATGAAAAATTGAATTAATTTCCACTGTGCACTCTGATCATAGTATTTAAATCGTAATTCCCAAGCCTTTCCGCCCGAGTACGATCTGCATTAAAGAACTTTGGCTGAATACGATATAACTCCTTAATCGTCCATCTCTCGCTTGATTTCTATGACAAGATCTCAACCCACACTACCTTCTTAAAACAATCCTCACGCAGATCTGGAATCAAGCCTCACAAACAAACACACCCAAACAAACAATGACAAATATAACTGAAAGCCCAACCGTCATTTCTTCACAAAAAAAAAATGTTTAAAACCACATCTTATTTAAAACCCCACAACTATAACACATGATCTAGAAATGTCCAAAATACATAAAAATACACAAATTCTTATTTAAAATCGCAAGTCGAATATTACATTTCTGGGGCCTTCCAAGTTTCTGGTCCTCACTGGCAGATCTACAATGTAGATGGTTTTTTTTCCACAAAAAATAGACTTTACTTCTTAGAAGAGATTACAATAGCGTGGATCATCTAGGATCCATGATTTCCTCCCAAAATCACTTAACAATCCCCTGGAATCGCTCCTTTTTAATTGCACGACATATTTTGAGAACAAATCAAATCTTCTAGCAACATATGGATTTTACCTTTGAGGGAATAAATTTATCATTTGAATTAAATTTAATGGAAATTAATGACCCTTTTTAGATCTTTCTCCATGTTTCCTCTTTCATACCTTTGAATTTAAATTTTGATTAAGGGTGCTATGATGCTCCTGCATCACACTCCCAAGGTAGAAAATTTTTATGATCTCCTGGTCATATGCCTTCTTGGTCTCTTGTAACAACATTCGTGAGTTGCAAAAAAAAGTCTAGAGTAGCAAGTCCTACCTACTACATGATACCTCACTAAGCTTCTCACCTTTGAGCTCAGTCTTTTGGGATCTCTCTGGTTCTCTCCTCTGGAACCATATGAGCACTCCATGCTCTAGGCCGCTACAAATCTTCTCAACTTCCTCTGCTACTACCTGCACAAAAATATAAAGACCAACGCTGACTACTCTGCAATATAATCATACTTCTTTCCAATGGACACAACATATTCCTTTGCTTTGATACCACTTTGATGCAACAAAGCTACACCTTTACACAATTCGTGAACCTGTGGGTCATGGCCCATGAAAAATTGAATTAATTTCCATTGTGCACTCTGGTCGCAGTATTTAAATCGCAATTCCAAAACCTTTCCGCCTGAGTAAAATCTATGTTAAAGGACTTTAGCTAAATACGATATAACTCCTTAACCATCCATATTTCTCTTGATTTTTGTGACAAGAACTCAACCCACACTACCATCTTAAAGCAATCCTCATGCAGATCTAGAATCGAGCCTCATGAACAAACACACCCAAACAAACAACGACAAATATAACTAAACACCCAACTATCATTTCCTCACAAAAAAAAAATATGTCTAAAAATGAATCTTATTTAAGACCCCACAACTATAACACGTGATCTAGAACTATCCAGAATACATAAAAATACACAGATTCATATTTAAAATCACAAGTTGGATATTACATTTCTGGGGCCTTCCAAGGTTCTGGCCCTCACTCGCAAATCTACATTGTAGCTGGATTTTTTTTCCACAAAGAATAGACATTACTTTTTAAAAGAGATTACAATAGCATGGATCATCCATGATCCATGATTTCCTCCCGAAATTGCTTAACAATCTTGTGGAATCGCGACTTTTTAATTATATGGCATTTTCTGACAACAAACCAAATCTTCTAGAAACATATGGATTTTACCTTTGAGGGAATTAATTTATCATTTTAACTAAATTTAATGGAAATTAATGCCCCTTTTCACATCTTTGTCCATGTCTCCTCTTTCACAACTTTGAATTTAAATTATGATTAAGGGTGCTCCGATACTCCTACATCACACCCCCGAGGTACAAAAAATTTATGACCTCATGGTCATATACCTTTTTGGTCTCTCGTAACAATGTTTGTGAGTTGCAACAAAACCTCTGTAGTAGCATGTCCTCCCTGTTACATGATACTAGCATGTCCTCCCTGTTACATGATACCTCACTAGGTTTCTCTCATGTGAGCTCAGTCTTTTGGCATCTCTCTAGTTGTCTCCTCCAGAACCATATGAGCACTGCATACTCTAGGTCACTACAAATATTCTCACCTTCCTCTGCTACTACTGCATACTCTAGGTCACTACAAATATTCTCACCTTCCTCTGCTACTACCTGCACAAAAATATAAAGACCAATGCTAACTAATCTTCAATATAAGCATACTTCTTTCGAAGGTATGCAGAATCTTCTTCTCCTCACATACCACTTTGATGCAACAAAGCTGCATCTTTGCAACAAAGCTGCATCTTTACACAAGTTCGCAGACATGTGGGTTATGGCCCATGAAAATTTGAACTAATTTCCATTATGCACTCTGACTGCAATATTTAAATCGCAATTCCCAAACCTTTCTGCTCGAGTGCAATTCCCAAACCTTTCTGCTCGAGTGCAATCTGTGTTAAAGTACTTTGGTTGAATTCGATATAACCGCTTGACCGTCCATCTCTCATGTGATTTCTATTACAAGATCTCAACCCACACTACTATGTTAAAATAATCCCCATGTAGATCCGGAATAGAGCCTCAGGAATAAACACACCCAAACAAACAATGAAAAATATAACTGAATTCCCAATCGTCATTTCTTCACCAAAAAAAAAAGTTTAAAACTGAGTCTTATTTAAAACCCTGCAACTATAACACATGATCGAGAGCTGTCTGGAATACATAAAAATACATATATTCTTATTTAAAATCACAAGCTAGGTATTACATTTCTGGGCCCTTCCAAGGTTCCCGTCCTCACTTGCAGATTTGCATTGTAGCTGGCTTTTTTTTCCACAAAGAATATACTTTAATTTTTAAAGGATATTACAATAGCATGGATCATCTAGGATCGACGATTTCCTCCTGAAATCGCTTAACAATCCCCTGGAATCACTCCTTTTTAATTACATGGCATATTTTGAGAACAAATCCAATCTTCTAGAAACATATGAATTTTACCTTTGAGGGAATAAATTTATCATTTTAACTAAATTTAATGGAAATTAATGCCCATTTTCAAATCTTTGTCCACGTCTCATTTTTTAGAGCTTTGAATTTAAATTTTGATCAAGGGTGCTCCGATGCTTATGCATCACATACACCAAGTGCTACAATTACGTAACCTTCTATCTTTCCGTTATGTAGGTTTCTTCTATATCTTACATGAGATGTGTATGTAGACTCAGTATAGCCATGCCCATGATTGTAATTGTTTCCTTCAGAATTTCGATTTGTTAAAACTCTGGTGGTCAGAACAAAAAAGAGCCATCTATTTTTTTTTAAATGGAGGTTTTTCTTTTATGAGTTGATGTCCTCTCTTAGACCATAACTAATTCTATTTTTTTCTTGATAGTAGGGAGTTTAACTTCTCATGTGGTGGCTCCTCTTGTATTTTAAAAATAACAAATAAGTGAATAATACTTATTCATTAAAATATATTAACATTCACATATGTTATCCAACATTACTCTTGGCCCCGTGTCAATACCTCAAAAATATTTATAATTAAATATAAATAATTGTATTCGCAAAAATTTATTGCAAGATGGGTATCATAGATTTTCATGTTGAGATATTTGGTCCGTCTGGGTGCTTGGTAGATCTAGAGTTAAGATGGCTCTATGTTGGTAGTTTTACATGGCATTTGTTAACTCCATATAAGGAAAGTGGATGTAGAATTACTCTATTTTCATTAGTTTATCTCTATATAAAGTGGATGTAAAATTAAGGTGGAAATTTAAGTATTTTATCTATGGCCAACATATTTTTTTGTATCCCATAGGAACCCAATAGCCCACCTGACACCTAAATACTAGTAAACATTTGGGGTCAATGACCTGTCCTCCTCTTCATAAACCAGGTCACAACTAAGAAGATTTGAACATTGGATCTCTCTATTATCACAGATTTCACATTACTCCCATCACCATTTGAGTTGCTCCCCCAAGGACATCTATGGCCAACATTGATATTTTTTTGCTATTACTATTTTTTTAATTATTATTTTATTATTTTTAACTGTAACATTAAGTGAAAACATCTCCCTCATACTCAATTATAAAGTTCATATTGGTGCAATAAAAATCTAAGGTGTAACATTTTTTGTAACTAGAATGAGAAGTTGGTATTTAAATGGAAGTTTGTGCCTACATCACAACAAATCCATCAAGAAATACAACTGTACATATTAAAAATTTATTTATGATCCCTCTTATCCAACAAAACTACAAGCTTTTCTAGAGACACTCCAAAATGGAGAACATAAAAAGAATTAAGTAGGTATATATATTACAAAACTAGACCAATAAAAAATGAAGTTTACATGTCATACTATAATTGATTGATAATGCGGCCCCTTATAACTATTTAATGTCAATTCATTTAGCTATGGTGGAGAGGACAAGGCCTGATTTGGCCACACCCTTTATTAGCACATAAGTCCACATCTTTATTGAAAGAACCCTCTCTTTGCTTTCCTAATTATTTTCATAGTAATTTCTAATGTTTTCTTCCCTTGGAGAGGAGTTCACCACCGAATGTAGACTGAGCAGTGAGTGTGCCAAAACAATGAGAGATGTTGACTTGTTTTCTCCAACTAACTAAATCCTTTGGTAGAGGGCATAAGCTTCAACTTTGGTTGTTTTTCATGCATTTTCCCATTAATATTATGCTAATTTTAACTTATAGAAATCTAAGGTGTACTATGAGGTAATTATTTTGATGTTTATGCATGATTTGATGTATATTATTAGGTGGACAATAGGGATTTTAGGTCCACTTAAAATATTCATAGTAGCATACACAAATCAAAAGTTTAGATTTATCTGCAAAATAGTTATGCCTCTTTTAATTAATTGGTTAACTAAAAAGATGTAATATGAAAAAGCGTCATATGAAGTGAGTTGTGGTTTTGCGCAGTTGGAATTGATAAGTCATGGTATTCTAACAAATCCCAAAGTGGGACTAAATGTCCATGGTTAAAAAACTTTTCCCATGTTTATTTAAATGTTTAAATGTTTGACTTGTATATTAATCCATTATAGTTAATCATAAAATAATAATAATTTCAAATAAAAATATAATTTTGTTGTTTTTTATGATTTTTAAAAGTTTTATCAACATGACATGTATCATGTAGTAAGTGTTTTTATGCTAATGGGCATTTGCATGATTGAACTAATTTAATTTATATATCTACACTAATTATAGATTTTCAATCATAAACAAACAAACATTGAATTAAAATATGACTAACTCTTTCTTACTTGTGTGGTGTGAGAAATGCATAATGAAATTTTTGTATTTAAATGGAAGTTTGTGCCTTAATCACAACTAATCCATCAAGAAATACAAGTGTATATATTAAAAAATTGTTTATGATCCTCTTATCCAACAAAACTACAAGCCTTTCTAGAGACACTCCAAAATGAAGAACATAAAAATAATTTTTTAGGTATATATATTACAAAACTAGCCCAATAAAAAATAAAGTTTACCTGTCATACTATAATTGATTGATAATGCGGCCCTTTAATGTCAATTCAATCATAAACAAACAAAAACTGAATTAAAATATGAGTAACTCCTTCTAACTTTTGAGGTGTGAGAAATGCATAATGAAATAATGAATTAAAATATAAATCCCTCCTAAGAAATTCATATGATGAATTAAAATATAAATCCCTCCTAAAAAATTCATAATGGTTAATGTTGGAGTATGAGAAATGCATATTTTTTTTAATTATTTTAAAATGATTACTTAATTTTTATTATTATTTTGAAATGAGGTATTCCATAAAATGAAACTCTTATTAGTCCCTTCCTGGGACTATTAGCGTTCGATACGCAGTTGACTGGCTATTAGTTGATGCGTTGACCGCAAATTTGTACCGGTTATTTACTCGTTAACCAAAGTTTACGCTGCGCAGTTTCCTCGCAAAAAAATTTTAGCCAAAGTTTTTGTTTGGAGGTCTTATTGCCGGCCTCACGTGCCCCGATGTACAGACAAATTCATTTATCCTAAGTTTTCATTGATCCTAAATTTTTTTTGTACAGACAAATTCATTTATCCTAAGTTTTCATTGATCCTAAATTTTTTTTGTACCTGTTCTTCACTTGGCCTGATGTGCATACAAATTCATTTATCCTAAGTTTTCATTTATCCTAAATTGTTTTTGGTATCGTGTCCTGCATGCAGTGTCCTGCATGCTGCATGTGCCAGCTGTTATAATGCCCTATACTGAGACCCGCTGATTCTCCAGACTTTAGAATTGGTATGGGTACTCCATGCTGCTGCGTAAATTGCAAGCTCAGTTTGCCACGGCTCAGGCATAGATCCTCAATTTGAATTTCGAGCAGGCGAATCTCATGGCGTTTCTCACGGCCAACAATTCCAGTTTTGGCAAAGGAGGTTATGATTATGACGAGCCCTTCGGCTCTTCCTCTATGAACAGTGTAGCATCCCAAGTAATTGATGGACAGAGGGATGTTAATTTGTTGTTGCAGGAAATGTCTACTTGGAAACGTTATGCGAAATAATATTTCCATACTTGATGGGGCCTACCACGAGGGCTGCCAAACTCCATGGCTGTCTGCGGCATCATTGGCCAGGAAGAACTATCTAGTGAACCATGGCTGGCGGCCGCTATACTGGAAAGTATTTAGTCGTTGCAGGGCAAGTCATATGTCAATAATGGAGTTAGATGCAGGTGAGTTTTATGTACGGTTTGGAAATTCTGATTGAAATAATGAAATCATGGGTGAAATGTAAACTAAAATTATACGACTCTATGGTCAATTGAAAAATGGTGCAGATTTTGCTTTTCCTGGTGGCTGGGTACAAAATGTTTCGTGTTATCTTTTTCAATTTTCCCACTTTTACGTACGTCGGTGCAATAATTGGTAGGGGTTGGACTTTAGGATACACAGATGTTGCAGTTGAAATTATTTACAAATAATATTATCAAGATATTGTGGAATTTATTATTGTAATCTTAAGTTAATTTCATGATATTATTTCGTGTTATCTTTTCAACCCTTCGCTTCGCTTTCTTCATTTTCACTTTGACGTGTGTAACCGTATGTGGGTGCCATATTTGGTAGAGGTTGGACTTCACAATACACAGAGGTTGGTAGGTAGTCCGCGGAGGTGGGTTTGCACCTGGTCGTAAGAAAATCAGCGGGTTTGCACCTGGTCGTAAGAAAATCAGCGTACGGACTCCTCACCGCATGCCCAGTTTGCCTCCTGCTTACATCGCAGTAGCCATTATAATTTTTTCAATCCGACTCAGGTAAGCTTTTGTTATATTCATCTCATTATTCTTCCCAACAGAAATATATATTGGGATCATAAGTTTTTCTGTTTATTGTTTACTGTACAATTTGCTTTGTTTACTGTACATATCCAACATGCTGTACATACTTTATAACTGTATATCATGATAGTCTGTTATAAACTTTACTAGCCAATTTGGTACAAATGATTGATTTTATTTCATTTTGTTTGTTATCTGAAAGGCAATTGAGAAGCGCATTTCAGTTTATTTTCAAGTAACAATAGAAAATGGAGAACTTATGCAGGTTCTACGGTATGCAGTTAAATTTTAATGTAACCATTTTTGTCTCATTGTAGATTGTATTTCTGTTAGTTATGTACAGGTCATCTTTGCAATCGGTTTTATTATTATATAGTTCCATAACCGGATATCTAGTACATGAACACGGGTATGAGGAAGGTGAATTTTATAAATCTCATCATGATTATTTCTCGGATGAGGTATGACCTTATGAGTTAGCCAATGTCCCGGTAACCTTTGTTTTGAAATTTTTGATTACGAGTTGGACACAGGTTTTTATAATGCATTTCAATAAGTATCCTCATTTCTCGTTTATTTTTATTTCCTTTTGTAAATTATATTCGTTGTTTGGCTCTGCTCTGTTTTTACTCGCACAACCTACGTTCTTTATATTTGTAAATTGAATGTTGATTCATTCTATTTCTGTGACGTAGGGTCTTTATAAATCTTGTTTCCAATCTGTCCATTGAAGCTTCTACATCGATAAAGAGATTCGCGGCAGCGCCGAGCGTTGATTCTTCAGATCATAAGATCTAAGCTCTCGTTCAGTGCTACAGAGTTATATCCACCTCTAATTGCTCTAACTGCTTGGCGAATGCAAGGAAACCTCTTCAAACTTATCCATATGATTATGCTGCAATTTATATGGACACCTGCTATGTCCTGCTATCTAATCAATCGCTTTAGGTAATATTCTTTTTTTGCTTTCAAATCAATCACTTTCAAGTAATATTTCAATCGCTATCAAATCAATCACTTTCAAGTAATAATTATTTTTGCATTTCTCTTCATTTCTGCCATTTTTATCAGATTAACTGTTACTTAGTTTCACCGTCGTAGCGATAAGCCTTAAGTAGCATAAGCCTCGAGGCATAAGCCTAAAGGAGGCTTGGAAAATAAAGGAAATTACTAAATTTTATAGGAATTTTTGAAAATCCTAATTATAATGGTGAAGTTCAAGTATTTGGGTACTCCAGAATTATTGATAGACCTGAATTTCTCACTCTGAAGTCTGAATAATCCTTACAATGCCAATTATTTCTACTGGTAAAGGAATATATTGTTCACTAATAATAAATACATTTTGTTTTACAGCTAATCAATCACGAAAATTACCGATGCAATTGGGGGTTGGGAGAGCCGTGCTTCTGCTTACTGTTTTGCTGTTGCTGTTAATGTGAAAATGGCTCTGCTACTGTGATTTGGATCATAGTCTGTGTCAATATGGAGGTAACTATTCATGTGCACGTCTCTTTATGTTTGCCTTGCTAGCTGATCCTTTTATTTTTGACAATAAATAATACCACTAATGTTTGGCTTTTGGTTTTTATGTAGGCAGGCAGATTGAACGATGCATCCTTCAATATCTCCTTTTATATTCAGGTTCAGGATGCATGCTCTCCTTATCCACGTCAACGTTGGTTTCCATTTACGGCCTGTTCCGTTGGTTTAGAAAATGATTTGATATATTTGAAAGTGGATATATGTTTATTAGTGTAGTTTTGTCAAATAAATATACCACAGATTAAGCTTTGAAATGGTATATATGAGCAATTGTAGGGCAAAGGAAAGCGTGACGTATAAAAAATAATTGAAAATAAAAATTAGTAAACAAATTGCTATTCAACTCTCTTAAATTATATTTAAATTATAAGTAGTAGTTTCATGTGAGCTATTAAATCCCCTTCAGTAGCATATTTATGAAGTGATAATTCATTCAACAGTTGAAGGTCCTTATGACGCAACTGAAATTTAATAATCCATAATCTGAGTACAAAGCTCATTAGGATCCACAAAAAAAAAAAAAGTGTTTTTTGCTTTGTAGAAAGCATTCTAATATTCTTTGTAATTTTCCTGTATAGTTGAACTATTCCAGCAATAGAAAGTGGTGTGGAAATGTTAATATTCAGACAAGACAGAGTGGTGTATGGAACAGAGGAATATCAGCCATCTAAATACAACATAATGCTTAAGCAAAATCTTGTTACAAAGCTTATTATGATCCAAACTCATTAAAATTCAAGGTTAAAAAAAAAACTTTTTCTTACCTTGTAAAAAGTATTCTAGTATTCTTTGTAATTTCCCTATATAGTTGAACTGTTCAAGCAACACAAAGTGGTGTATGGAACAAAGGGATATCAGATAAATCAACCATCTAAATACAACATAACAGATAAATCAACCATCTAAATACAACATAACACTTAAACATAATCTTACTATAAAGCTTATTCTTGTGGAGGACGATCTATTTGAACAGTTAGCTGAATTTCTGGTTTATTACTACTCCTAGCTTGTCTCTAATTGGATCATTGCTTACTGATCAAATTTACCTACTCATCAAATTTAACTACTGCTTAAATTATGATTGTTTTAAATAACATCTTTGCTGAATGAGAGGAGGCAACACTCCAAGAATTCGAGCGTAAGGTTAAAACTTTAGTTTAAATGGTAATATGAGTTTTTTTTGAGAAAAATGGCACCTAAATTGTGGCAGACCCCGGCAGGGACTACCGCCACGGCAGTGGCTCCCTTGTTTTAACCAAAACCAAATTGAGTGCTCAAATAAAATAATATAATAATATCTCCGTAGAAAAGTGTGACATAGACGCCGCACATGGTACATCAATAATGCTGAAGTGATGTCATGTCCGTGGTGACATGGTGGGGGAGCAAGAAAGCTCTATATATGGGCAGTGGCAGTAGTGTTCCCCCCCATATAATTTAGTTCGTTATCATGAGCTATCTACATAGGCCAAAACCTATCATAACCCAGCAAAAATGGCTCTGGTTTCTGCTGTTCTGTTGGGTTCTAGATTGTGTCTGTGCAGAACGTTGTTCGGTTTTTGTCATGGACTGAAGGGCTATCCATAGAACAATCCCAAATCTTGGGATGTGCAGTGGAGGGAGATCCATAACAATACCTTCTATGAGCATGAATTCGACCACCTCCGTTTCTAATGATGATGGGGTACCGAGACGCATAGGTGGTCATCATTCCAACCTTTGGGACGATGCTTCCATAGACACTCTCTCCACGTCCTTTGAGGTGGGTAACTAGCAGCTTCATCTGCATTTCTTCTTCTTCTGCATATTTCTTTTCTCGTTCAGAATTAGTTCATGGATTATTTTTCTGTTCCGATTTACTACTGTATATGGTTCAGGTACCTTCTTATCGTGAACGTGCTGATAGACTTACTGGGGAAGGAAAAAATATCTTCAATAAAATGTCAGAGGAGGATGGAGAACTATTCAGTCCCCTCAATGACCTCCACCAACGTCTTTGGATCGTCGATAGCGTTGAACGATTGGGATCGATAGGCATTTCAAAAATGAGATAAATTCAGCGTTGGATTATGTTTACAGGTCTGCCCGGCATCATTTTTAATCTATGTTTTATAGAATACACGTGATTATAACAAGAAATTATTTGCCCGGCAGTTATTGGAGGGAAAAAGGTATTGGACGTGGGAGAGAAAGTGCTGTGACTGAGCTTAACTCCACCGCCTTGGGTCTTCGAACTCTCCGACTACACGGATACGTAGTGTCTTCACGTATGTCAGTGTTTTATTAATTAATAGTTACTCTTTGAAGTTTTCATTATAACTGACCTGGCATTTACGTGGAGACGTTGCCTGATGTTACTTTATACATTTATGCCAGATGTTCTGGATCACTTCAAAAACGAGAAGGGGCAATTTACCTGCTCTGCCATTCAAACGGAGGGAGACATAAGAGACGTCCTCAATTTATTTCGGGCATCTCTCATTGCCTTTCCTGGCGAAAAAGTTATGGAGGAGGCTGAAATCTTCTCTACAATGTTTTTAAAAGATGCCCTACAAAAGATTCCGCCCTCCATTGTTTCACAAGAGGTGAGGCAGTAATACCAATACCACTTACCATGATATTTCATTATTTTTTGCGACCTGTGTTTTAAAGTCTCAAATTTGTGGATCGTAGATAGAGTATCTTCTAGAATTTGGTTGGCACACAAATCTACCAAGGATGGAAACAAGAATGTACATCGACGTATTTGGACAGGACACTATATTTGAGTAGGCTCATCAATTTTATATCCACATCATAAAGTCTGCAATGTTATTTTTTTCTGTTTATGTGTAGTTGAATGCACAAATACTACTCGGAAATAAATTCAAAATCTTACAATAAGGTATGACCTGAAGATGGATGAATCTGAATAGATTACATGAACCAACACGGCTGGGCCAGGCCATATGACGTTGTTTGTCTTCCTGGAAATTTGTATTTTCATAATTTAGTATCCATGTAAAATTTTCAATTGATTCCTGATGCAATTTTTGGTTTAGGACGCCATGTTTGATCAGGGAGAAACTGTTAGAGCTTGCAAAACTGGAATTCAACATTTTTCCCTCTTTATTAAAGAGAGAGTTAGAATCTCTCTCAAGGTAATGAGCTGCCACTGCATATCGTCTGCAAATTAATTCGATTTGAGTCTTCAAAAATTCAAGAATGTAAAATTGTGAAGTTTATATGTGTAGATGGTGGAAAGATTATGGGTTCCCTCAAATAACATTCTCATGGCATCGTTACGTCGAATACTATACTCGTTACGTGGAATACTATACTTTAGCAGCTTGCATTGCAAATGATCCTAAACATTCTGCGTTTCGACTAGGGTTTGCCAAAATATGTCATATGATCACGATTCTCGAGGATATCTACGACACCTTCGGAACAATGGAGGAGCTCGAACTCTTAACCGCAGCATTTAAGAGGTGATAATTGCACTTACCTAGGGAAACCTATTTTACAGTGCAGCCTCTGGCTTTTGTTGTTCTTATATATATATATATATCCCCAAACACACATATACCTACCTTCTCGCATCCTCTTCCGCCTCGCATCCTGCAGGAAGTTGACTTTCCATCGAAGTTCAATGATTTGATATGTGTCATCCTTCGACTGAAAGGTGACACTCAATGCTACAAAGTAATCCCCATAACCTTTTATGTCAAAACAAATGACACGGGATATGTTCTGCAATAATTTAGAATTGGGATACATATTATAGGGACAATGGCATGGTGAATGCAGGCTGACAGGGCGCGTGGTGAAGAGGCTTCATCCGTATCGTGTTATATGAAAGACCATCCTGGAATAACAGAGGAAGATGCTGTCAATCAAATCAATGCTATGGTCGATAACTTAACCAAGGAACTGAATTGGGAGTTACTTAGACCCGACAGCGGTGTTCCCATCTCTTACAAGAAGGTTGCTTTTGACATTTGCAGAGTTTTTCATTACGGTTACAAATACAGAGATGGCTTCAGTGTTGCCAGCATTGAAATAAAGAATTTGGTGACGAGAACCGTCGTTGAAACTGTGCCCTTGTAACCACACTTCAAAAATGGACGATAAGTTCCTGAACCTGGAGGTTGCGTACGGATGTCAGGTTCATTACATTGAGGACACGTTGGAATTGGTTGCGAGCATAGAAGATACAATATTACTACATTATAAAATGTGTGGCTTCATCTTATAATATATTATAGTGCGTTCATGTCAATCTATTTTATTGGTTATATTCGATATTCACTTGGATATAGTGAGAAAATCAATCTAGAGAAAGGGATAACCCTAAAAGCACTGGAAGTGTTAGAATCAGATTTGAATTTGGACAGTAGACCATGTAAGGCGAATTTAAATACAGGAAATTGATTAAACCTGAACAAAAGAACATAATCAAATTAAAATAAACTAACTAATATTACTACATAATTCATATAAATATGAATGTTAATTTATTTCAATTTTAATTTTAAAATATAAAATATTATAATTAACATTTATAATTGAATTCATACGGACTTCTGTTTTCACTGTTCTTTTGACTAAAGGTCAATTATTGTGTTAAACCGTAGTTATATTGCATCTAACTTGGACAAGTTTATAGATGAAAATATTTTTATAGGTTTGTTTTATGTTGCTAAAGACTTAAATCACAAAAAACTTTACTTACTTTGCTTCCCGGGACTTTCGGATTAGGTTGGAGATTTTATTGAGAATTTGCCAGTTGTCAAAAATTTATGAACTAGGAGATATTTTTAGCATATTTCTAGCATTTTCTTGGAAAATTTCAAGGATGTTTTTGGGCATATTTTAGGGATAATCCAAGCATATATCTTTATTTTTGACCATGAGGACATGATGATTAAACAATATGACCAATTTCGCCATCCATTATTTTTATAATATATTGAATCTTATTTTTTTTTTCTGCAAACATGGGTTTCATATGATGAGCTTCAATTTAGATTTATAGTGAATATGAGCTACGGGGCTTGAAACATGACAATCGCAGTCCCCCAAATAGCTTGTATTATATCCCCTAGCTTAATATGTTGTTTATGATCACTTTCCTACACGGGTAGAATAAGAAGAGAAGAGGATGATATCCTCTCATCACCCTATACTATGTGTACAATAGAAACCACCCTTAGCAACAAGCATGATGACAAAGATGATTTAATTGATAATTTTCTACAAAATCAGCATTTTTTTGCTATGAACATTGATGGGCTAAAAGAAGGGTCATCCCTAGGGTGGCATATTTCTTACCACCATGATCTAGAGGCATAATTATTTACTATATGTTTTGATTAAAAAAACAAAGAGGGTAGAAACCAACCAGTCCAAACTATTGAAAATGAACTCCTCATTGTGAGCTAATTGCGAGGATCACCTCCTTACTATCTTAAGACGATACATTGATTCTTTTGCATGGAATTACAAGGGTATTAAAGGAGTACATCTTGGTGTGTGCATTCACCACAAAGGAAGATCACAAGCCTATTCATGACCCTCACAAGAAAAGGAATCCTACCTTAAAATATATTTTGAAGGAAGAATTAGAGAAATTATTAAATGCTAGGTTCATCTATCCAATTCCATATATTTCATGGTATCTCTTGTGGTTATTGTTCCCAAGAGCAATGGAAAATGGATAACGTTTGTTGACTACAAGGAACTTAATAAAGCCACATGGAAATATCATTTTCACTTTCTCTTCATTGACCATGTCCTTAATTCTCTTTCCAAAAAATGTTATTTTCCTTCTTAGTAGATCCAAATTAGTCTTAAAGACTAGGATAAAAACACTTTCAACTATCCTTTGGTGATTTTTTCTTATTTTGAATATGTAATGGCCTTCCCACTTTTAGAAGGGTTGTGCTAAGCATGTTCTCTCATCGTAGACATACAATCCAATAATTATAACATATTTTAGTAATATTGCATCTCCTTTGTTTTCCTTTCTCACCAAAGATGTTGAGTTTTGTTGGAAATATCCGTGCCAACAAGCATTAGAGAATATAAAAAAGAAAGTTAATGACAAGACCTATTATAAGAGTTCATAATTGGAACTTTCCATTTCACATTCACATCGATGCATAGATAGGGAAATTGGGGAAACTCTGAGTCCTTAAGAGAGTTGAATCTTCCCCTTATTAGGAAAAATTCCTATTTCACTACATCTATAATTCAACTTTTGGTTCTCGCAACTAGCTAAGCCAACGATGGTTCCTTATGGTATTTCTTCTATAATGCACATTTTTCCATGAATTTTGGGCTAACATAGGTCAATTTAGATAGTGGTTCAATCAAAATTGAAACACATTAATTAATGAACATATATTCCGTCTTGATCACTGAAGATTGACGATCAGAGTATCTATTGTCCAATGTGGCATATATTCATGGCAAGTTATGAGCCACATCATTCATTGTATCTTCTTCTTACACATTGTACAAACTTGGACCATTTTTTGCCTATTGAGGATAATCCCTGAGTAAACTATTTTCTGCACATGTCCATGATTACATCATTCCACTTATGAACCGCTCTACTTCCTCTCTTGTAGGCTTGGACCTATGGTTTCTACTAGCAATATTAGATATTTAAAGGAACTCACCCTTGAAAGGGGTGGTAAAGTTCACATTGGTTTCTCTTGGTTGATGTCCTACATGTTTCTTCCCTTCTCCTATAAATCTAGTATTGCCTCTTCCTTTCCAATCAATTCAAAAATTAGTCTTATGATTCGACTATTTATTAAAATACTTCATTTTCATATGGTTTCCTCTAAGTCTCTTGGCTCATCAAAATCTATTATGTCTCTATAAGCCTTCGCAAATCCATACCTTTGGATCTTTACCTTGGCATTCTTGACTTGTGCATATCTCAACAACTCAAAGAATTTATTGGTTTACACATCAGTTGTCAATTAGCCTAGTTTTTCCTCAGGAACCCCTTGATATTGATGTCACAATACCTTTTAGGTAGGTAGGTCTCTCGAAAATGTATATCAAAAATACTCTAAGACAACTCCTTTTCTCTTATGTCCTTGACATTCCTCAAGTCTCTCCATAAATAATCATTGTTTCCTTTCATACTAAAAATGGCTATTATTTTTTTGCTAGGTTACATGAGTCCTAGGATGACTCACATGCCTAACCTGTGGCTTGGGTAGTCATGACCCAAGTGCACCTACGCCATCAAAATAACCTGTGGGTTGTACCTGGCCTCAACCATGCCATGCCTTACCATGGATAGACTTTTTCCCACAAACTTCCAAACTAGTGACCTTTACACCACAAAGTGACAAAAACTAGATACTCTCTCTTTCATATTGTCAGAGTAATAATGCACCCTTAAATACTTCTTCATTCCCAATAATCATGCTTCTACTTTCTCATCCTTCTTGATCTCTTTTTGAACTATAGGAATCTTTTTCTTCTTAAATTATTTTTCCATCAAATATTTCTCTTTCCTTTTCTTTTGGTAATTTATTTTGGTTGCAACACTAGACAATTGCTTATAGCTACATATTCTCCTCTCTAGCATACTTAGTGGAGTCATTATACCTGCAATTTCCTTCCTATGCCTTTTCCTAGTTTTGTTTTCTTTTGCACCAATAATCCTCAATTCATGTTTCCCAAGTCTTGATGGAGTCTGCCTTAAATTATACCTCCCTAGGTAATGGAAACCTAGCTTATGTTGCTTCACCTTTATAGTATAACTCCCATGGTATCCGACCATATTCTTGAATCCATTCCTAATATTTGAAAGAATTATCTCACCCATAAAAGCATATGCCAAACCTTTTTTCTCTCAATTTCATTTGTTTTCTTGTTATCTTTTTAGTCACACCTAGAGGATGTTATGCATTACATGTTGTTTACTATTAAGTGTTTTATTGCTAATGTCATTTTCTGGTTAACATGGACAACCCTTTTAAGAGTATGTAATGACTTGTAACTCAAACAATCTAATCCAAGAAACTAAAGCCTAAATTTTCAAATATTCTAATTGGTATTGAAGTTTGAATATGTTGCATGGAGAGGAATTTGGGTTTGAATTGCCAAGAATTTGGTTTGGTCATTTTTACTGATAGTAGATTTTGAAATATTTTAAAAATTAATAAATTTATTGGATTTTCAAGAATATTTTGAAATTTAAATAAGTAGTTTTATATTCTCAAGTAGAAGAATAGTTCTACCAGTGTATAACTACAACATACTTGTTTTACATATGGTAAGGGGGCAATTGCGGCATGAAGTGTGAGGAAGCTGTAGAGGCATTATGCAATCATGAATTGTTAGACTATATAACTACTAGTAAAAATAATTGTAAGACAAAAAATTTATATTATCAACATTTTCTATTTAAATTGAGTAATACATATCATCTCCTTTTCCAAACATGTTAAAAAAGTCAAAAATCATAAAAGTGATGGGAATCATGAATTTTTGAGAGGGGTGAGCGAATCAATGATTTATAAATTTTCCTTTCTACCTTAAGAAATTATGTATTCAATTGTAAATCGTTCAACAACACATCAGAAAGAAAATATCAAATAACATTTGAACACAATGATTTAATGTGGAAATCCTTCCACAATAAAAAGTGCCAAAGCCTTTTTTGTATTATGATGTAATTCTAGGCACTAACTCTGATTGCGTTGGAAATGGACTCACTACTGAGAGGGGGGTAGTGAATCTATACTGATATAATTTTCATTAAATTTTCAAATATTTCATCAAAACACTCTAAAGATCACTAACACAAATCTAACATGTAAAACTAGAATAAACACCATGAACAATATCAATATATATATCCATGCAAGAGGATACAAGTGTTCTGGTGGAAAACCCCAACTAAGAGGAAAAACCACCAGTTGTTGTGCTACTGAGATCTTATATTAATAGGTGAAAAAAATTATGCATAGAGTAGATTGCCTCCAGAAGCTCGAAGACTAGAATTGTATAACAGTTTGTTGACACCCATTAGCTAGGAAGTTTTTTCTCACACAACTCTGTGTGAGCTAGAACATCATTGAGCTTCATAACCCACATGTCTCTAGAGCTTCCTGCTGATCGTAAGCTTCATTGTAGCTGAAATTATGATCATAATGCTCATAAATTAAACTTTTTATCAAAAACTATAAAAATAAATTAAAATAATTTGTAGAAACTATATAATAATAAAATGTTAAAGATAACAATTTTTTATGAAATAAAATTAGATTAATACTAAAATTATAAAGATTTTTTTGGATCATGATAATGTCATATATCTTTGAGATAACTGGATCATTTTTATATGAGCCATATCACAAATAAACCCACTTACCATGTTTCCTAGCGTTGGTACTTTTGGACACTACTAGAGATTTCATTGAGAATTTGTTGCTTGTAAAGAAGTTATGAGTTAGTTTCGAGATATATTTTTGGCATATTTCAAGGATTTCTTGGCAGATTTCACGAATGTTTTGGGAATATTTCATGGATAATCCAAGCATATAGCTTACTTTTTAACCATTTGGACATGAATATTAAAAAATATGACCAATTTTACCATCCACTATTTTTGTAATGCATTGAATCTTATTTTTTTCTACAACTTGAAGCTAAAAACATGGGTTTTGTATAGCGTATTTCGAGTTGGATTTATGGTGAATATGAGTTGTGGGGTTGGAAGCATGACAATCACCAATTCATAATCCCCAAAATAGCTTCTATTATATACCCCAACTCAATATGTTGTTTATGATGAATTTCAGACACTAGTAGAATAAGAAGAGGCAAATTCTAAGATCTCATCACCCAATACTATGTGTACAATAGAAACCACCATTAGTTGCAAAAAGGGTGATAAAGATGATTTAATTCATAATTTTCTACAATACCAATATTTTGTTGCTATGAACATTGATGGGATAAAAGAAAGGTCATCCCGAGGGTGGCATAGTTGATACCACGAGAATATAGAGGCATAATTATTTACTATAAATTTTGATCAAAACAACATGAAGATGGTAGAAATCAACCCCTCAAAACTATTAAAAATCAACTCCTCACTTTCAGCGAATCACTAGCTTCATCTGCTCACTATCTAAAGACAATACATTGATTCCTTTTCATGGGATTATAACGGTATTAAAGGAATACATGTTTTCGTGTGCACTCACCACAAAGGAGGGTCACAAGTCTATGCACTAGCATCAAAAGGAAAGGAATCCTAACATAAAATATATTGTGAAGGAAGAACTAAAGAAATTATTAAGTGATAAGTTCATCTATCCAATTTCTTTTAGTGAATGATATCTCATGTGGTTATTTCAGTTTTATGTTAAGTATTAAAGGAACTATACACCTATCTCATACACATAATATACTTTTTATTTAGCAATACACTACACATATGTTTTATGTCTTTCTCTTTCTCTAGACATGTACTGACACATATAAAGTCTATGTTGAAATACTTCACTGAAAATCGATATTGAAATATTTTACAGAGATGGACATTGAAATATTTTATTTATGGAAAATACTAAATATCTTTTTTTAGTATCCTTTTAAAATCTTACATCTCAACTTCATCTTAAGACATTAAACATCTCCTTAATATTTGATTTTGGATGGAACAAATAATCCATTCTATATTTTGTATACTTCTATGTTTTTAATATATAATTTGACACCATAGAGAAAGCATACCCCTTATAGAAGAAGCATACCCATTCAAGTAGTTAGGGAGGCCCTCCTCTCTCTAATAGTACGTATGATAGGCTTCTTTATATGATATTGTGTCTTCTTGATATTTTAATTATTGATGAAAGGCGTTAAGGTATGGTATTATTCTCTTTAATATGGCATCAGGATCCATTAGAATTAAAGTTAATAAATATATGCTAATTAATTAATTTAATATCATTTAATAACAATTTATTAAATTAAATTAAATAATAATGAAATGGGATTAGTATAGTTATAAATAAATGTAGATTTCTTAAGAAACATGGAATATTTTTCTAGTATGGCTTTAATATTTTCATTGGAAATACATTTAAAATAGTTAGGAAAGTTTCCTCATCTCCTTAGTGCGATGGATGATGCAATTCATTATTGTTGGTATTATGATGCATGTGTTGTCCTTGATGGTAAATCACTTGTAACAGAACAAGTATATTGTAATGAAATGAATCCACAGGTTAGTTCAGAGTTGAAAGAATGATGGAACATAATACTAGAATGATGGGTCAAAGGTTTATATGCCAGAAGAAAAAGTTTGATATAGGTGAATATTTGAAAATCCATACATGGGATTGTCAAGTCCAAGTTACGAATACATGTGAGTTTAGTGAAGCAAAGTATCATATGGTTTTTGCACCATGGTATTCTAAATATTTGGGGTCTTTACCAAGGTATTGGCCCATATTATTGAGCACGAAAACAGATATTAATCCCGTCAAAGATTACCACCGACATTAGTGTAGTTTTGACTCGTGGTATTGGATAAGGAATAAACTATATAAATAGGTGAAGATCAAATTGTTAAGTTTGCAAGTGAAAGGATTGTTGATGAATACTTCAATCTAAGGTATATTTGCATTGTAAGGGCCATAACTATCCCATAGATCTAAAATAATTATGCACCAATGAATACAATAATGGATCGGGACTATGAGACCCGAAATGACTTTTCATTGTATGATTTGCTCATGGATTGACTAGATCTCAGTACTAACGCATGTTTTTTAAGACCTGGGTCTTTATGAAGTTCTGAAGAGGTTCACAATTTTAGGTCAAAATTTGGAGATCTATATGCTGGTTGGTCTTGAGAAAAGCGTGTATGCATGTGCGTTCACTTCTTTAAAACCATGTATATAAAGTAAGGGGTTTATGTTAATAAATGAATGATCAACCTTATAAATGTTTTTGTTCCTCTACTATCTGTCAATGATGTCCTCATGTTGATCTGGGTTGAGGGATAATGTCTGAAGTAGAACTAATTGAATGATGAAGTTGAATTTATTTACATGTTGATTGGTTAAAATGATTATTGATGTTGTTGACTGTAAGAGGGTTATGTAAGCTAACATAATATTTTAGAATATCTCTGGTCAACTTTATGTCTCATTCAGAATTACAAGTTTTAAATTTTTAGTATATTAAGATCTGTACGTGGGTTTCTCTACAGAAAAGTGTGTATGCATGCAGGTTTCCTTAAGTAAAGTAGTGTATACATTTTGGCATTCGAATGATGAGGGTTGCATTTGACTCTATGTGTTGATGCAGTATTATGAATTTAGTTATGTATATTGCTTACAATGATCTCAATGTTCCAGTTCATTGATTGAGTTTTGATTAAGTGTCAATTGATTTGGTTTCAGTGATTGGATGATTTTTTGTGTCAAAGATTGTTGATTTTATTACAATGATGATTGAGCATAAGTGTTGATATTGGATCTAGTGTGAAAAATTATGAAACATGGTCCATGGATGTTGTTGAGGGTTGGAGCCTTCAATAAGGAAGTCAAAGCTTCCTTCTAGTAGTAGCTAGCAATCAAATTAAGGGATTGGAGCTCCCTTCTAGTAGGAGCTAGAGAACAAGTGAAGGTTGTAGCCTTCAATAGGTGGGTGTCTATACTCATATGAGTCTACACCAATACACAAATTTAACAAGTTTTTGATATTAATAAGTTTTGAAGACTGAGACAATAGCGACGGTGGTTTTCTCCCACATTTGGTTTCTGCCTTAAATCTTGGTGTTCATGTGCGTTACATATGTGTGATGCTTTATTATGTTCTTACTCCACCTATTTACTGGTTACCAAATTCTTGATAAATCACTTACATTCTCGTTCAAGTTTAACAGAAAAAGAATTAGTTGTTTTACAATTTTACTAAGCATACACTAGTTTCTTTTACAACAGTCATGTATATATGCTAGTCGGGTTAACTCAAGTCACATACATATTTTAGAAAAGAAAATTATTATTGTGAGTTTTTAAAAATATTGATTCACTCCCCTCTCAGTATTTTTCCCAACAATTGGTATCAGAGCCAGGTTCTTATTAAGAAGCTCGATCGCTTGAAGGAATACCTCCCAACATGATCAATCAAGACGAAACGATATCCATCATACCACCACTCTGCAACAGAAATAATTTTATATATTGAAAGACAAGAACCAGATCCTATCTTCAGTCGCTTGGAGCAGATGTTTGGGAAACTGTGGAAGGAGGTTACCAATATCTAGCTGCAGTTCTCAAGGATGCAACAAAAAATAAGACGTATGAAACAAAGATCAAAGTTGTCAATCCATTATTGGGAAGTCTGATAGAATTAGAACTTGTCAAAGTTATGTAGCTAAACACAACAAAAGAAATATGGGATAGAATCGTTCAAAGCTATGAAGTCGATACCAAGGTAAAAATTTCCAAACTCCAAACTCTCAGAATTCAATATGAAACTCTTAGAATGCATAATGATGAAAATATTACCAGTTTTTTTCTAGTTATGGATGAGATTGTAAATCGCATGAAAAATATAGGTGAAGATAGAAATGAAACTACTTTAGTTGAGAAAATCTCAAGATCTCTAACTCCTAAATTAGACTTAAAGCTTTCCACCATTGAAGAAAAAAAAGATCTGCAGACTCTTAGTATTGTTCAACTTCATGGGAACTTGACTACTTTTGAAATGAGGAAAGAAGGTGCCTCAAATGTGAGGTCCCTATAATACTAGTGATGCCCCCATTATTGTAGTTGTATCCCTTATTAATATTGTTGTGCCCCTATTGTCCCCATATTGTTATTACTGTGCCCCATAGAATACCGCTATTGTTATTTTTGTGCCTTTATATTATTATTGTTATGTGGGCTTGGTTATATTGTGACCCCTTAGAATCCTATATATAGAAAGGAGGTTTTGTCATTTGAATCATCGAAGAATTGTTCCTTTGTATAATGTAAAGGAGGTTGCCCCCTCGAGGAGGATAAATTCTAAGGGGTTCAACTATCTTTTCTATTTTTTGTGAGCTAGTTTCATAACATTTGGTATGAAAGCTTTGGATTCTAGGGTTTCACTGTTCCAAACAGGTCATCATGGCATTTTCGCTATAACTTTCTTTCTGCGATGTTTCAGAAGAAAAAAAAAATCATTTGAGAATAAATCACACTAAACCTCAGGTCTGAATTTTAGAGCTTTTTGCGCTATATTTGCGAACATATGATCTAAGGAAGTTGGTCTTTTTGCAAACTCCTGAATTACATTTAAAATAGGTGACCTAGGGAAAATCATCATAACTTTCTCTCTAAACATCAGATTGAAATTTTGTAAGAAGGTACAGCAAAAGGATGAACTGTAGTTTCTTGTATATATTTTGTACAGCCAAAGGTCGAAATAGCGACACGTGGCACTTCATACAAGTTCACTCTTCTAGAAAGGTCTATAATCAGGTCATCTTTGGAGATTGGGAATAACTCTTCCTTGGAGAATCCAATTTTGATTAGACTAGTCGCATTGGAAAGAGGATGTAGAGGGCTACTATAGGTCGCAATTTCAGAACTCGAAAATCCGAAATTATAGAGATACATCATGTTCAATATCAAGCTCATACAAAGTGAAAAAAGGTGTGTAGTCAATTTTTAAATTTTGCATAAGCTTGGTTTGAAAAATTAGTTTGAAGGAATTCAAAGGCCATAGTAAAGCATTATTATAGATAATTTGCCCCAAGGAAAGAAAATGCAAACACCTAGTAAGCAACTTGAAAGCTCTAGCATGACACATGAAGAAGAGGAAGAAACGCAACATGATATATCAAGATTACAAGACCAAGTGCAACAAGTGTCACTTCCAAAAAAAGTAACAGAATCTACGATGAATGGTTTAAAGAAAAATGTAGAAGCTAAGATTGATGGCTTAAACAAAGGTGTAGAAGCTAAGATGTATTGTTTAAAAAAAGGTGTAGAAGCTAAGATGGATGGCATGGAGGCTAAGATGAATGGCATGGATGCTAAGATGAATGGCATGGATGCTAAAATGGATGGCATGGATAATAAGATGGAAGAATTGAAGATAAATTTGAATAAGTTGCTACAAGAAATGGTCACTAATGGTGAAAGGGTAGTAAAGGAAACTCATGATGAGAACAAAAGAAATGTTAATCATGATTCATAGACTCTAATGTTGGATCGAAGACCCACCATATTCCAAAAATCGATATGAGGAAGTTTGATGGCAAGGATCCCGCAACATGGATATTACAGATGGAGCAATTTTTTGATCTCAATAACGTGAAAAACACACAAAAGGTACGTATGGCAACTTCATATTTGGAACCAAATCAGTTTGTATGGTATCAATGGCTTTGATCTCATAAACAATTTATCACATGGGCAATTTGTACAGAAGAATTCATAGCACATTATGAGGATACAAAAAGCAACACTTCTTTAGCCAATTGATAAGTCTCAAACAAAAGGGTTCAATAATGGAGCACATTGAGGAGTTCCAAAAATTGAACATAAGGGTAAAAGATATTCCAGAGGAGCATTGGATTGATGTGTTCATAGGGTCTTTAAAGGATAATATCCAACATGATGTTCGCCTTTGGGAACCTGATTCATTAGAGAAGGCATTCAGGTTAGCAAGAAAAATGGAAAGCAAAATTATGGCAACCCAGAAGCATACCACTCACAACTATAAAGATGGAAGTGTTGTTGCCCCTAGTCTTCCACAACCTATAAGGTTGACACCACAACAATTGGAAGAGAAAATAGCAAAAGGGCTTTGTTACAGTTGTCATAGCAAATACACTAAGGGTCATAAGTGTGCTGAGAAGAAATTATTCTACATAGATTGTGAAGAGGAAGAAGAAAAGGAGCAAGAAAGGTCAAAAGAAGGGGATATACTCAAGGAACAAAGCCTAGATGAAGAACAAATAAATCCAACCATATCTTGTAATGCATTGGCGGGAATTACCACTCCCCAAACCATCAAGATAGAAGGACAAATCAAGAAGAAAAAGGTAATAGTTTTGATTGATTCAGGAAGCACCCACAATTTTATTCATTGTAAGGTAGAAAAAGAATTGAATTGCTTCCTATATGCAGCACCAGAGTGTCAAGTGATGATTGCAAATGGAGGAACAATAAATTGCTCTAGAAAGTGCCATAATATCAAGCTATCCATGGGAGAATATGTATTGACTTGCCCAATGCTTTCCATTTCGATGGGAGGTGTTGATGTTGTACTAGGAGTCCAATGGCTACAATCCTTGGGTGCAATAGCTTTTAATATTCAATAACTTTTCATCAAATTTTCTACGGAAGGAAACGATGTTAAATTAAGGGTTATTGCAGGGAAACCAGGAAAGATAATCAGCTCTAATGTTATGACATCGAACACCACGCAAAATATTCCAGTCGAACTGAGAAGTACGAGCAGGCAAACTCCCTGAATCTTGAGTTTGGTGTATCACTTTTACAAAGAGGAAGACTTTTATTCCAACAAATAAAGGATTACAACCTAGTGGGGTCTCCCTTTATATACATGATGATATGGGGAACAAAAGTTTGCACTAGCGCTGCCTAGTGCTGAAGCAAACAATATCTGCTAGGTTTAAATATGTCAGATTAATTGAATACATTTTAAAGTTTGTCTTGAAATTGTCTATCAATTTATAGGCCTTATCGATGTGACTCGGAAAAATTGCTGTATGCAGATAATTGAGACAAAGCCCTTTTAGTTCGATGAATGTTTACACTATTGAGAGTAGAGAAACCAAGTAATGAAACAAAAAAGAAACTGAAAGCAATGTGACCTTTTCACTACTTCACTTTTGAAAAAAAAATAATGAAAGACATTTCCCCTTCATATCTTTCCTATCAGATGTATTTCAAGCAGTCCTTTCAACAGTAAAGAGAATTCATTTCTTTTCAAATGCAAATGATGGTTGATGGTTTTGCACGGGCCCCTTGTGGTTACATGTCATTCCCATGTTAACTTGCGTGCCCTCAGAGAAAAACCACCCCATGGCCAAAAGCAGTGCGATGAGCCTCCCAAACTGCTCCCCCGCATATAGTAAAACCATCCACTTTTCACTTTGCGCCAAATTTTAAAAGTTAACCGTTTAGCCATTTAAACGAAAAACCATCACTTTTGCTCTTTTATCTAACCCTAAGCCTTTGCAACCGATTTAACCACTATTTACCTACTGAAAACACTTCGGACTCCATCCACAGACCTTTCAACTCAAATGAATCCATTGTGGCCCTCCCTACCAACCTATGTTTTTCCTAACAATTGTTGTATTTTGCAGGTGATTAGTGGAAAACCAAGAGAATGGATAAACAATTTTTATACTAGTTAAAAACATGTTTGTTCCAAATTATCGAGAAATGAATTGAAATTATTTTTTTGTACAAATAGAAGATCATGTTTAAACCAGAGACAAAGTAGAAGAAATCATTTACAAAATAAATGTTAAAATAGACAATTTACATATTTAAAAGACAAAACAGAGGAGGCAGATAAAACATACAATTAAAAGACAAGGAAATGTTCAATATCCAAACTACCTGATGCTGAGAAATCAAGAAACTAAATGATTTACAAATGAAATACACAATAAAAACTTGAAATGTTCATTAAAAGTAAAAAGGCACAGTAAAGGATATTAACGGGTCGACAAGGCTAAAGAGTATCAGATGAAAGTGTATCAGATGAAAGATCATAAGTTAGTATTATTTGCAGCATGAAGATAAAATAGACAAGCAGCTTAAAGGGAAAAAGTTCAAAGACCAAAGCCAGAAGAACTTAAATAACAGGGAAAACAAGAAGTAGTTCAATAGTTGTCTCTATCTTCTTGCATGAGGATATATCCTTTTCATTGAATAAATCTATTTTTGTAAAAACAATTTAGGATATTTTCCTAATTCTACTATTTTATAAATACCTCTCCTTATAGGAGCCTAGGGACAACCTCAGTGATAACAGGTTCCAGAATTAGAACATGAACAGGGTTCAGGTATAGATCATGAACAGGTCTTAGATACTGATCATTAAGAAGTTCCTACAGATGGTAGTCAGCAAATCGAGGAAGTGCTAGAAACATCCTTAAGGAGGTCGACAAGAATCAAATGGCCACCGAGAAGGTATGATGATTATGTTACTTCAGTTGCATTTACTGCTAATGATGATGAACCTCTATGCTATCAGGAAGCAATAGAAGGTTTGAAAAGTGACAAGTGGAAAGTATCCATGAAGGATGAAATGATGGCCTTAGGTAAGAACGGCACATGGGATCTAGTTGAGCTTCCGAAAGACAGGAAAATTGTGGGGTGAAAATGGGTTTCCAAGCTGAAACAGGGTGTGAATGATACGGAAGACAGGTACAAAGCGAGGCTAGTTGCAAAAGGGTTTTCTCAGAAAGGCAACATTGACTTTCATGTGATTTTTTCACCAGTGGTTAAAATTGTTTCAATTAGAATTGTGTTAGAATTAGTGGCTTTGCTTGATTTAGAGTTGCAACAATTAGATGTTAAGGCTGCATTTCTATATGGAGACTTAGATGACGAAATTTACATGGAACAACCAGAAGGGTTTGTTCAGCATCATAATGAGAAATTTGTCTGCAGGCTCAAGAAGTCATTATATGGCCTGAAGCAGTCGCCTCGGCAGTGGTATAGGAAGTTTGATTCTTTCATGTTGAATCAGAAATATGTTAGAAGTGAATATGATCATTGTGTTTATTTTAAGCAATTAAAAAATGGCATATTCATTATCTTAGTATTGTATGTTGATGATATGCTTTTAGAAAGCAAAATCATAGAATAAATAAACAGGTTGAAGGCTCAGATGGAAAGGACGTTTGATATGAAAGATCTAGGAGCAGCAAGACAGATTTTGGGCATGGAGATTTTCAGAAACAGGAGCGATGGTAAGCTATGGCTATCACAACAGAAGTATATCAAGAAAATACTTTTGAGATCTGGTATGAATAATGTGAAGCCTGTTTCAGTCCCTTTCACTTCCCATTTCAAGCTTTCTTCGATATTATGTCCTAATACAGATGAAGAAAAGGATTATATGTCTCGAATTCCATATGCCAATTTAGTAGGGCGTTTAATGTATGCGATGGTTTGTACTCGACCAGATATTTCACATGCAGTTGGAGTTGTCTGCAGGTATATGACAAATCTGGGTAAAGAACACTGGTCAACAGTGAAATGGGTGCTTCGGTATTTGAGAGGCACAAGTAGTTATTGTATCACTTACAATAAGAGTAGTGAATTTGTTTGTGGATATGTTGATTTCCGGTTTTGCAGGTGATTTGGATAAGAGAAGGTCAACATCAGGGTATGTCTTTACTCTTGCAGGTGGAGCTATCAGCTAGATGTCAAAGCTACAGAACGTTATTGTTTTATCCACTACTAAAGCAGAATACATTGCTGCTTCTCATGCTTGCAAAGAAGAGATTTGGTTGAAAGGTTTGTTTGGTGAATTTGGTCGGTTGCAGGACAACATCAAGATATTTTGTGACAGTCAAAGTGCAATACATCTGGCTAAGAATTTGGCCTATCATAGTAAATCAAAGCATATACCGATCAAGTACCATTTTGTAAGAGAGGTTATCACTGAAAGGGGAGTCTCTCTTGAAAAGGTACATACAAAGGATAATTGTGCAGACATGTTCACGAAACCTGTTTTGTTAGAGAAGCTACGATGGTGTTTGGCTTCTCTTGGCTTGCAGAAAAGATAAAATAATAAACAAACATGGTATCAAGCTAATTGTTGTGAAGGTGGAGATTGTTGAGATTTTTTGTTTCATTAAAATAGGCAAAAATCTCAGTGTGTGAGAACAATAGGAATTTGTTGCTAGATTAGCTCCAGGTTGTTGGGAGAGAGTTAATGCATCTTATATTTGATGTGAGAGGATTTATGAGGTAGTTAGATTCTCTTAGCTATAAATTAGATGTCCATACGAATTGTTTTGGGTGAGAGTTTGTGAGGAACTTGATTAATTTTGTAATCTCATGTTTGATTAATAAAGAATTGTCGATGCCTATGTTTGGTGGACGTAGCCCAAATTGGTTGGGTGAACCACGTTAATTTTATGTGTCTTCTGTGCATGATTTAATTGCTGTGTATATATTTGTTTGGTTGCTGCACACCTTGCCTCTAACAACAATATCCTTATATTTTGTTTCTTTAATCTAGTATTTGTTTGATTCATGTGCCCTTTTTATTGTTTTGTATGTTGCTTTGTTCCCTTCTAGTTCCTCCAATTCATGGAAATTTTCAAGGACCGTGGTCATGAATAAGAAAGACTCTATATCTCTTACAATCAATTACGGATTGTTCAATACCTTTGCATTTAACGTTTCTATTCAAACCATCTATGTCTAAGTTATTGGTAGGTAATGAGATCCAGTCAGTAAAAAAATGTACACTTATATTCATTATTTGGTTTTATATTTTTAAATATATATCTATACATACATCAATTTTTGCCAATTACAAATTCTTAATAACATTGGTAATATTGAACTATTAAATGCACCAATTTGAAAAATGCTTAATCCATCTCTGAATTTTTTGCCAAGTTTATTTGTTATTTTCTCCCTCTTATTCATATGTTGGATATATAAGAAGAGTCAAGTTTCTAGAAAATACAATTTATGTTTCTAAGAGAGTCTCAATTATAACAATGGATAAAGTAATTCATTAGATAATTTTGAGTCTAAATTATAATTTGGGTAGATTATGAAAATATGGTTTGAAATCAACTCTTGCATCATATTAAAAAGATCCATATAACTCAAGATCTATCATGTGCTCAGACATCAAATCCTTCCAAATGCAAACTTTTGGTCAAATTATACACTCAAAAAAAAAAGCTCGTACATCAAGCAAATTTCTTATAATAAATCCAAAGTTAAATGGATCTAGGCTATTTTTAATAAATAAAACTTACAACCTAATTTAGTAAAAGTAGATATTTTGAACTTATAGAGTAGAAATTATATCAATTAGCTATGGCCCTCAGGTTGTATGTTTGACAAGAAAAACAATATAATGATAACAATGGTGCTAAAATAAATATTAAAAACAAAAATTAAATTCACATATCATTTCAGTAATGTTGCCTTACCACAATTTTTCAATGACTGCCATTTCTCTAAAATGAAGTTAGGATGCTCATTATTACGTTTTATTGTCAGCTTCAGATTCACTTCCTTAAGAGCAGGGCATTTTTGAAGAAGACAGCCCAATATAGGAAGCTCCCTCTCATCATATTTATTGGTTTGTATCTCTATTAATTGATGATTGGGAAGTGGAAACATTGAAGATTGTGGGAAGGGATCTCTCTTAGGCACCTCCTGCATTACTGGATATAACGATGAAATCACTTGGGCTTCATGATTCTTGAACTTGGGCTTCATGATTCTGCAACAATTTCTCGCAAGTCACTTCCAATAATCGAATGGTTTCTTTAACTTTCTATCGGGTATGGACCTTTCCAAATTTAGGAACTTCATTAGTCATAGATTTAGATGGGGGAAGCTTTGGGGAATTTATCACAAGCCTAGAAGGATAGAGTGGATCTTTGGTTCTGATATTCCTTGAGGAAAGCTGCTTAGGGGTTGACATACCTTTATAAGAATGTCCTTCCTTGATCATATGGGCCACCCGATTAGCCTTCTCTATTTTAGGTCACACCTTGAAACTCATACGTGGAATAGGAAATACATATTTCTCACAACGAGGAGGAAAATCCCTTACCGAAAATGGTTTCATTGGTGGAATAGGAGATGCATATCTCCCACAGCCAGGAGGAAAATCCATGGTTGTAGATGGTTTGATTGGCTTCTGAGGAAAATCCCTAACTGCAGATCAATGCAGATGGTTTGACTGGCTTCTGAGGAAAATCCCTGACTCCAAATGGTTTGGTTGACTTCTGAAGCTTACGAATAAGGTTACTCTCCTATGAACTATTGTTGTTGTCCTTGTCAATTATTATTTTCCCTTTCTCTCCAATTTTATTTAGAGCTTCACTATAGTTAGGATTGACCCTTTACCATACTTGATCTTATGTAAACGTACATTTTTCAAAGCATCGTGTTCTTCATTTGGGCATTTACCCAAAATTCTCTTACCAACAACATAATATTGGGAGCAATCAACCTCACCAGAATACCTGGGAATGTTATATTCAGGGATTTTCCTCCTTTTTGGAGATATGTATCTCCTATTCCACCTATGAGTTTCAAGGTACGACCTAAAATAGAGAAGGATAATCGGGTGGCCCATATGGTCAAGAAAGGACATTCTTATAAAGGTGTGTCAACCCCTAAGCAACTGTCTTAAAAGAATATCGGAACTAGAGATCCACTCTATCCTTCTAGGCTTGTGACAAATGCCCCAAAGCTTCCACCATCTAAATCTCTAACTAATGCAGTTCCTAAATTTTGAAAGGCCCATAGCTAGTCAAAAGTTAAAGAAAACTTGCGATTATTTCAAGTGATCTGCCGGATATTGTTGCAAAATCATGAAGCCCAAGTTCAAGTGGGATTTCTGGAATTTGTGGGAATGATGAAATCATTGAAAGTGCTTGACATCGATCTTGGGAAAATGGATTGTTGTTACATGGTTGAATCTACAGTGTTTCTACCTGCTCGGACAACATTCCAATAAGACAATAAATCATCTTCCCTTCAACATCATTATTATTTTAACTCTCTATGTAGGACGCTAACTGAATAGAATGCATCATAATATTTTTTTGGCTTGTTATGCATGAGGCACCTGAGAGAGAACACATCCCACAATCTTTATTGTTTCCACTACCTGATTAGACTAGTCGAGATAAAGTAGAGATAAAGATCAACAAATATGTTCAAAGGGAGCTTTATTCATTGTGTTGCCTTCTATATTTAATAATAGACGGTATATTGTATGTTCCATTTACTAAAATAATAAGTAAAAGATTAATTCCATGTGATGATATTTTTATTTAATTTTAGAATATAAAAGAAATAAGAATTATGTTTGTAATTTAAAATATTTCGAATATCAATGAGTTTGTTTTAAATGAATATGTGTTTTTAGGTAACTTAGATTATTATTATTATTATTATTATCAAATTTTGTGAGACATTTTGTTTGTGTGACAAGGGGCCCAAAAATGTATAGCTATTTGACTCTAACTGCTAAGTTTACCAAGGCATACATGCTCTACCCCTTTTGGTTATGAATATATGACCTTTTACGAGGAAGCACTTGCTCTTAACCATTAAGCCCACTCAAGTGATTAGAGAAGTTATTTTAAACAATGTAATGAGAAATTATAAATTTGATATTGAAATTTTTTTAGCTTTCATACTTATTTTCAATAATGTAAATGATATATTATTAATCTAGATCCATCTTAACTTAGAGGGATTAAATTTCTTTAAGATAATTCCAAAAGATATTTGATCCCAAATTTTTTTAATAAATCTTAAATTAAAATAAGTCTAAACAAATTTATATTAGATAATATATTTCTTAAATGCAAACATTTTGACACTATAAAAGTCTCAACAAAATATATATTCATTTAAAAAATATTTTAAATAAAATATTTTTTTTTAATACAAATTATCATTTCAATAATTATAAATATATTCTATAAAATATAAAAGAATTTCGGCATCAAAATCTTTACAAATGGTAAAACCAACTTTTCTTTAAACCACGCAAACCTTTGAAAGCTCTAAATCAAATGGAGATTCTAAGAGCTATTATCTCTTCTATGTCATTTTTATTACGTGATACGTTTTTCGTGAGATCTTGGACACATATTTCTTAAAAATAATTTAAACAAAATATTTTTTTTAGACACTCAATAAAGGTATATAAATAATACAATATTTTGAAAAATGATAGAAAATCATAAAATATTGTGAAAAAAATAGAAATACAGAAAAATTAATTTTCTTATTTTTATTTTTAGTTTAATATTCTGAAAAAAAAATAGAAAATATATTTTAATAGAAAATATTTATTAAGAGATAGACTTATAGACAAGTTTATAAATAGATTATGTTAGAGACTAGCTTATATCTATATTTACTCAGGATCTACCAAGTGTCAAGACAGATCAAATCTCTCGACTCTAAAAGAGGTTTGTATATTAAGAAAATTGGTCCTTCTAGGTGCTTCCTAGATATAGAGTTAAAATAGATCTAGGCAAGTTTAGTTTCCTACTTTAAATATGCTATATTCCACATGAATACCATAGACCTATTTTATTTTATAAGGTTAATTTTATTTTGTTATTTTTATTTTATTTTGACATATTTAAAATATTTAGATTCCATTATATCAATAATTTTCTTTAATTTCATTTTTATTTTTATGTAATTTGACTTTCTCAAAATGTTAAACATTACGCTATAACATATTTTTCATATTGTTTAATTTTTTTATTTCATTCTTAGTTTTAGTGTTGTGCAACTTCACGAAGTCAAAATATTGTATTGATAGTTATAACTATTATTTATTTTATTTTCGATTTAGTTTTTTAATTTTATTTATTTTATTTCAACCAAGTCAAAACGTTTAGGGCCCTCCAACATTTCGGGGTGCATATTTTCTTTTAGATTTAATTTAGAAGATATAGGATAAAAATAAATTAAAATATATATAAAATATTTGATTTTGAAATGAGGTATGGTTCTTGGGCATGTGGTTTTAATAAGCCATGGAATTGTATAATAACCTATTTGTATTGGGTGAATATACATGGTTAAGAATCTAGTTATATTATAAGTTTACTCTAAGAACCAAGTTTTTATGTGCTTATTAATTAAAACTAAATATGGCTATGGAATAATTTTTTTACACTACTACTCAAATGTTGCATAAGATTAAAAAATATGAAACCACAAAAAAAATCTTGATCTGAAACCAAGTGTGAAATAAAGATGCAGCAAGTTTGAATCTGAAACAAAATTCCACATCTACAAATATAAGAAAAATCTCCTACCACAACATAACAATAGACTAATAAAAAATAGTGGCTAATAATATGCAAGCTCCTTGACCTCTTCTTTAATTAGTTTAGACAACTATTTTACTGACAACCAAGAAATAAAACCATAATTTAAAAAATAAAAAAATGGACCTGGCTATTTCCGTTAAAACAAATATTTCACCCAAAAAAACTATATTTAAAAAAAACATTATCCACATTAATAAGTTAATAAATAATATAATAACCTTCTATTCTATACATTAAATATCCCTTTAACTGATGATTAATTTAAAAAACTCTGAACCAATTGCAAAATGCTTGATACCTATTAGGAAAATCAAACCCAACACGATTTGCCTGATAGTGAACATACACCTTGTTTCTTCAATAGAAGATACCCTGAACGGACTCCGGCGTACCCACACCGAACCTGTACATATTATGTTAAGGGCTAAAATATATACATAATAATTGTGGTATGACAACTCTGTTATCGTGAAAAAGCTTGAGAATATATACCACTTAAATTAGTATAAAAATATAGTTATTATATTTTTTAATAAGAAAATTTGAATTAACATTGTTTAACATTGTTGTAGGCTACAATCCCATGGCTTTAATATTATAATCTTATGACTTGCCAGGTAACATTGTTTAACATCGTTGTAGGCCATAAAGTGATATGGGATTTAACGGTGAGTTTTGCTGGCTGAAACCCACGAGATGAGGGTTCAAATCTCATTGAGTATATATATATGACCTGTTGTGTCTTGGCTAGAAGATTAGACGACCCCATAGTGGACGTCTCGCCTCTTGTTGAGGCATAAGTTACCTGCTATTGTGTGTATTGTAGGAAGTTGCTCATAGCCTAGGTTTATAGTGGCAGCTAGTTAGATTTGATCCTGGGCCTGTTCAGGATAACTCTCACCAGTTACCTAACTCTCATCAGTTATCGATTATCCTAGATTAAAAATAAAAATAAAAGTAAAAACCTTGTTTGAGTGTCTTGTAGGCAGTTGCTCATAGCCTAGGTTTATAGTGGCAGCTAGTTAGATTTGATCTCACCAGTTACCTAACTCTCATCAGTTATCGATTATCCTAGATTAAAAATAAAAATAAAAGTAAAAACCTTGTTTGAGTGTCTTGTAGGCAGTTGCTCATAGCCTAGGTTTATAGTGGCAGCTAGTTAGATTTGATCCTGGGCCTGTTGAGGATAACCCTCACCAGTTACCGATTATCCTAGATTAAAAATAAAAATAAAAGTAAAAAACGTTGTTTGATCCTGGGCCTCCATCTAAGGCAGTTGCTCATAGCCTAGGTTTATCCTGGGCCTGTTCAGGATAACTCTCACCAGTTACCGATTATCCTAGATTAAAAATAAAAATAAAAGTAAAACCGTTGTTTGAGTGTCTTGTAGGAAGTTGCTCATAGCCTAGGTTTATAGTGGCAGCTAGTTAGATTTGATCCTGGGCCTGTTGAGGATAACTGTTAAATTTGGACAACTAGGTCCAAACTCCATGTTCTGATGCTCAGATTAAGAGGCTAATATTTTTGTTGGAGTAAAAACGTTGTTTGATCCTGGGCCTCCATCTAAGCCAGTTGCTCATAGCCTAGGTTTATCCTGGGCCTGTTCAGGATAACTCTCACCAGTTACCGATTATCCTAGATTAAAAATAAAAATAAAAGTAAAAACGTTTTTTGAGTGTCTTGTAGGCAGTTGCTCATAGCCTAGGTTTATAGTGGCAGCTAGTTAGATTTGATCCTGGGCCTGTTGAGGATAACTGTTAAATTTGGACAACTAGTTCCAAACTCCATGTTCTGATGCTTAGATTAAGAGGCTAATATTTTTGTTGGATTCCTCTTTCTGAGAGGTGTAAAATCCATATAAAAATAGTCTTAATCCGATGAGCAGAACTTATATTTTGAATTTATTATTCTTAATAAATTATATGTGCAAGGTCAGCCAATTTTGTCATGTAGGCTTACATGCTCAACAGATGTGTCACACACCCTCATTGATGGATATAAATACAGGAAAAGTTGGAGAGAATTTCATCACAAAAACAACTCACATCTTCCTCTCTCATCCTAAAGAGTACGAGCTACCTGGAGGACGAATTTCAGCCACAAGTGGGAAGGACAAAGAGGACAGACCGTACGGCTGAGATGTAGTACGGTTTTCTGCTGCTAGGGTTTCGCAGAAAGTTTGACCAGTGTTGACTTTGGTCAACGCTTGGTCCAATCAAACTGAAAACTTGTTGAAGGTTCGATTTTTGAAGGCCGTACTACCTGGCACAAAAATCGAGGTCAAAGGGTTGACTGTTTTGCTGCTGCGTTGACTTTTAGCTTGCTGCCCCTGCGTTGACTTTTCAGGATAGCGTTGAATTTTGTAGAACTGACTTGGGTTGACTCATCTACTGGTTGGAGGGTTGTTGTGACACATGTTGGGCTGGCTGACCAAAGGAGACTTTGCTGGTTGAAGCATCCTGTTGACCGCCGAAATGAACACACACATTTTTTCTGTTTCTGATTTGTCTTCTGTAAGATCTGCTTATATGTTCTATCTGCATTTTTCTTAACTACTTGTATGATTGCTGTGAGAAAAGTGAAATTGCTCTTAGCATAGAACATCTACAAAACTTTACATGGTATCAGAGCTGAGGTGAAGACAAACTCTATCTATAGCAATCATCATCGAAGGAAATGGATTCCACTAAGCTTGGATTCACGGAGGATGACAAGCTGACTGGAAGTGATGACTTCCATGCCTGGAAGATGATATTAGATCTCAAATTGGAAGATCATGATCTCCTAGATCATGTGATAGGGAAGATTCAAGAACCTCCATCAAATGCCTCTGCTGCTATTAGAAACAAGTATAAGAAGGGAGAAATTAGAGCAAAGCTGCTGATCAGGGAATCCATAAATAAGAGTCTGGTTGCCTACATATCTGAACTAGGCACATCCAAGGAGATGTATGAAAAACTGATACTTATGTTCTGAGTAAACAATGTGAACCAAGTGCTATTCCTCAAGAACAAGTTGAAGAATATGAAGAAGGGCCGAGACGAGTCTATTCAAACTTTCTTTATGAAGTTGACTGAAACCAGGAACAATCTGCTAGCTATTGGGGAGACAATAGCTGATCGTGAGATGGTTCTCACCGCACTTGGAGGACTTCCATATGAATGGAAAGTATTCACAACTACCATTCTCAACAATAATACCATTCCTAACTTTGATGAGCTTCTGTCTAGATGTATGCAAGAAGAAACAAGGATGAAGGAATTTGATAATGAAAGAAATGCTGCCTATGTTGCTCATTCCCGAAAGAAGAACTCTGGTGGTTCCAAGGACAAAGGAAGGACTAAGACTCAAAAGAAGAAGGGTAAATGTTTCACATGCCATAGGACTGGACACTATGCTAGAGAATGCCCCTTCAAGAAGGATTCTCCCGATAGTGACGATAACAACAACCGAAGGAATGGGAATCGAAGAAATGACAAATCCAAAGGAAAGAGGAAGGCTCACTTTGGAGGAAACAATCAACCTTCTAAAAGGACCAAAAATACCAGGTATGAGGAGTCTAATGTTGTTGATAAAAGAAATGAGTATATTCTAGTATCTGCTCTCTCAGCTGCATCTCCGCCCGACACTATGGATGTCTGGCTAATCGAAAGTGGTGCCTCAAGACACATCACCGGATTCAAGGAAACACTTTCTGACATGGTTGAAAGGGATACTAATCTAGAAATTATCCTTGGGGATAATGCCACTTATCCTGTGAAAGGGACCGGGACTGTGACCCTCCACTTGTCTCAAGGACAAGTCCTCCATCTACAAGATGTACTCTATGTACCCAAATTGAAGAAGAACTTTGTGTCTGTATCTGCCATGGAAGACAAAGGATTCAATGTAACTTTCTCTGATGGAAAGGTATTCATGTGGAAGAAGAGCTTCAAGGAAGCTATCTCAATTGGTTTTAGAGTTGGTACACTCTACCAGGTTGGAGGGAGTCCGTTGGAAGCTATGACTTGTGATACTATCCGTCAAACCGAACTATGGCACCGAAGATTTGGACACCTTCATTACAAGGCTCTTCCCGAAGCAAGGAAGGTGGTGACAGGGATGCCTGATTTTGGAAATAATCATGAAGGTGTATGTAAGGGCTGTGGTGAAGGAAAACATACAAGGGGACCTTTCCCCTC
>APFE030244203.1:0-12744 GCA_000404065.3 Pinus taeda
TTTTACTTGTTACTCACCTCCTATTTCCCGTGGCCCAACTGTTTCCCAACTGAAAAAACTGATTTGGAGAAGTATAAATAAACCTCCATGGTAAAGCCTTAAAGGAGGAAGATATGAGATATTTATACTATAGTGAGATTATCCCTGATTGATTCTAACAAAATCTCTATGCCTCTTGCACTCCTCAAAGCTTCAAGAATCCCTTGTTTCCTTGTTGGAGATATCCTTCATCTTTCTTGAGGATATCCTTGTATTGGTGATGGTGAAAGATTGCTGAGGTCGGGAAAGGATGAATTTGTAGGATGGTTCTGCTTAGAGCAGGAGAAGGACTCAGGTCATATTTCTCGACTTTACTTATAGCTAACTTCAGTAAAGGAATGTTGTTCTATTTCTGATATTAAATGTGTTTATGCATCTATTTATATTGTAATTCATTTATGGATTTCACATTGATTCATAGTTGTTAATTCATTTATATGATTCTAAGTTAATATCATGAACATGCTTTATGTTTCTACTACTGTATGTGTTTCATTTGAATAATTTTCAGGTTTTGAAGATATCAAGAGGAGTTGAGGATTTGCACCCTGCAGGATCTACTCAAATGTAGGACTTCTGGGTAAGGACACCCTTACACAGTTCAGTAGAATAAGCATTTAGGTTGATTGTGTGAGCATTTATTGTTGTGGTTTGCCCTCTGATCTATTGGGGTTCTCAACCCAAGACCCTAGGGTAGTCTCACCCGCAACGGAATTGGTGACTCTGTTGGGGATCACATTCTTGTTATTTTTGGTTTGGGTTGTTTGTTCTCAATCAGGGTTCAGTTTCTTGATTTCTTGCTTTTACAGTGTTGTTTGATCCATTAGTGTTCTAGGCATCAAGTTTGATCTTCTTGATCAGACTTTGATTTTTTTTTTCCTAATTAAGCTTTGTATACACTATTTTCTTAGGTTATAGTCAAGTATACATGCAGATTTATTCAAGTAGACTTGCGTGTACGTGAGTTTCTTGCATTAGAAACGCATGTGCACACTTTTGTGTCTTTGCACAGTCACGTGCAATGTTTTGAATTATTTTTTCGAATCCTTTTTCCAAGTTAGGTATACTGCCTGGTGTTTTATGCTATTGTATGGTCATCTGCTATTTGGAAAGCTTAGTTTTCCTACAAAAATTTCTTTTTCAAAATCTCCTTCTCACTGAAAGTCTTTGTTAAAGCTAGGATTTCTTCTTAAGAAAGTTTGTAGTTTGTGTCTTGGGTTCAAGGCTTCATTTTGAAGTTCTTGGATGTTTTGGTTTTCCATAACAAGAAATTGATTTTGATTTCATTTTCAGCCGAGATTTCAAGTTCCCTTTCTTTGCTTTTCCTTGTTTTATCACCTTGTTGCCTTTCATGCCTTTTTGAGAGTCTTTTTTGCAAGTTTGAAAGTATTTCTTTCTTGACATTTCGTTGGTTTGCCAAAATCTTTTGCTGCTGTTCAAATCAGTTGGTGCTAGTTTGAAGTTTTTTCTTCATTTATCGTGAGTGTTATAACTTGCGAGATTGAAAGACTCCTTGTACTTATTTCTTGATCTTTCGAATTTTAGTAGTACTTTTGTGAGCTCAAAATTTTGCTCTTGTTTCCTTAAAAGAAAAAACACAAAGTCATTGCTTTTCCTTTTTCTTTTTCTAAGCTTTTGGTTTAAAGTTTCTTTTTTTTTGTTGAGAAGCGAAGTGTGATATTTTGCAATTTGTTCTGCTTGCTTTAGAGAGAGATATGTTTTAATTTAATTTAATTTTTTCTCTTCATTTTCAAGTTGGTTTATTGTCTTTATAAAGAACCGCATTTGCTTGTGAGTGTTATTTAGGATCTTGCATTATCATTTTGACTTGCATTAGATTAGTTTTCATTTTAAGCATTCTTATTCTTTTTAGATTTTGGGTGTGTGTGGATTGTGACAGAAAAGAAAAGAAAAATATTTTGCTTATATATTGGTTTTCGTAGAAGCCAAGTAGAAATCACTCTTCATCAAAGAAATGACTGCATCCATATAGTTAGTTTTCTATTGATTTCTTTTGTGTCATAAAATCATCATTAATTTCACACTCGTAATTTCCCCTGACTTAAAGAAAAACTATATGAAATCAAGCGATCTAATAAAATGAGCTAGAACTTTTATTGTTGTCATTAATAAACACCAACAAGTTTAGGTTCATTAGGGCCATTGAATAGGTGAGTGGAGACTTAACTCTCCAAGGCCTCTCAAACTACAAAATTTAGAAGTTAAATAAAGAATGAAACCCAATATCGTTAGAAAGATAAGGAAAGCTTTGTAACTGGGAGTTAAAAACAAGGGAGAGTGAAGAAAAGGAGGAGAGATACCCCCTCTCCTACTTGTTGGATCTCGCCTGATGACTATTCTTCCCGGCTTTTGATACGAGTTGGTATCCATAGTTGCGTTTCCTAGGGATCGCATAGCTAGTTGCGTAAGCGAATCCCATGGCACCTAACGCTGACATTGCATCACGTTTAATAGTACTTCTGGAGGGTACCCTTGCAAAGCTTGGGTGCTTGCACTAGAAAAGGCTATTGTCTGGTGGTCAGTGTAACTACTTCTGATACCTTCAATAGTAGGTCTGAGGCATAATTACCCCAAACTATTTTTGGAAGGCCCTTAAGTTTGACTTCCTTGTATTTTGGTGTCAGGTACTAGTCACTTGGAGTGGAAATACTTGAAATTTTTTTGATTTCTTGTATCTTTAGGGAATTTTAGAGAGTGCTCTTTGCTCCTAGTTAGCCTAGCTTCACAATTTTTTGAGTCTCTAAGTATATCTCTTTAAAATAATTCAAAGTGGTTGATCGACCGGCTTGTCGGTCTAGGAGACTTCATTGGCTATCACCTAAGAGTCCTGAGCCTTCTCTTCAAAGGCATAGGAGCAACCCTGCCAGTGGTTTTCAACTAGTGGCTATAGGCGCATAAGAGATTGATCCTCTGGTTGGAGTTATTGATTCACAAGATAGACCTGGCACAAGTAGAGAGTTAGAGAGGAACACACAACTTATTTCTCAAGTACTCTTCCAGTCAGAAGACAATATTGAGGTGGAAGATATTTCTAAGTCTATCATGGCTCCTAATTATCCTCTTCCTCCTGATCATCTAGACGATTTTTTATCCATTGGGACTTCGACCAACAGGCCTTCGAGCCCAGGTTTACATCGATCTTTTCCTTCGATGACTATTGTTGGAAGCATGGCATCCACGACAAGTGCTACGAGTATGCAAACTCTTGTATCCATGCAAGGAGGAGGAACTATTTCTATACCTTCCGTTACACCTAGCACTGCTATATTTGGTTCTACTTCCATTCCATCTACGAGTGGAAGTTCTCAAGCTGTGGCCACTGGCATTGGTTTTTTCCCTTTTGGAATGTCGACCAACGCAATTCCTTGAGTTCCTTTAAGTATTCCATCAGCTACCTCCATGTCCATGGTAATTGGATCAACTTCTTTTCAGGGTTTCTCATTCAGGGGTGGTCATATACCACATTCCAATCCAAGTTTAGGATCAATGACTTTTCCTCTATGGGTCAAAGTTATAATCCATTTCAAAGTTGGACAAACCCTACGGTTAGTGGGTTAGGAGTCGGGAATCAATCTTATTTCAGCCAACAAGGGAATATGTCGTATTCTTCTGTTAGTTATTTCCTGAACGTTTCTCCTTATGCTAATACATGGAAGCCTTATCAAGGGCTCTTTGCTCCTTTTAATACTTCTCTAGGGGGGAATTTTACTATTTACGAAGGTTTTTTGGTAGGAGTTGGTCAAACTCCAGTTTTTTCTGGACCATAAGGAGCTCCTTATGGTTCAGGTAGATCTACGAGTTACTTCAAGAAACCTAGTGCCTTCACAAATCTAGGGTATTCTTTTCAGAACATTGGGAGTTCTGCCGGCACTGTGTGGAATCCTCAGAGACCATCACGACTCCCTTTTTTGCCAACATTAAACTTGCCAGATATCTCTAAATTGACTAATGATCTTATTAGGTATAACCCAGTTTTGCCTCCAGTCCCAACCAAAATTCCCTCAGATATACCAAAATTCGAGGGGAAAATTGGTGAAGATCCGAGTGACCATGTAACCACTTTCCACTTATGGTGTTCATCCAAATCCCTGATAGATGATTCAATTAGGTTGAGATTATTTCAATGTATGCTAAATGGAAATGCGACAAAGTGGTACATAGAATTTCTAGGGGGCACATTCACTTCTTTCGGTGATTTGGATACTATATTTTTAATCCATTTTCAATTCCCTGTCCGATATGATGCTCGAACTAAGCTTCTAGCTAATTTCCAACATGATCAAGAAACACACATTTCGAATCATATCGAGGAATGGAGGAGAAGGAAGAGGCCTATTAAAGTCGATATTCCACAAAAATTCCTTCTTGAATGGTGTCTTAAATCATTACAGCCTGAGATCTCAAAGGACATGTCCCTCTCTAGTGTTTTCATCGAAGAGTAGGCTATTTTCAGAGCCCAACATCTGGAACTTATATATTCTCAATCTGTGGTTCTTCAAAAAATTCTACATGACGCTCCTAGATCCAAGATGGATATAGCCAAACCGAAGCCAGGTCCCCATGCCGATGGGCTAGTTGGATCAATTGACGCCAACACAGCTAACCTACTGAATCAATTACAGTAGTTATCTTTACAAACTGCTTCTTCTATGCAGGAATCGTCGTCTATATTTACACCTTTTGAACCGACATCTATAAATGTCATCCAAACTTCTAAACCCAAAGGAAACCAACAATCCGATGGGAAGAAGAAAGGACAAGGTAGGAAAAAGAGCCAGGATGGGAAGGGAAATGCAAACAAACTCGACAATGATGCCAGAGGGGGTAGGAAAGAGTCTAAGAAAAAAGTAAAATATCCATGCAAGTTATGAAATGGGGATAATTTGACTCATATCTACCTAAGATCCAAGACGCTCAGTGCTTGTTAGTGCAGCAAGGGTCCTTTATCTCCTAGGCTATCCTGACTAACCCTTTTCCCCAAGGGCAGAAATTACCCGTTGGCATTAACTTTAGTAGTGGTACCCCTATTGGGGGCAACCAGGAAGGGGATAATTCGTCAAATGTCTACATGATGAGATTGCATATCGACGTCACTACGTGATCACATGATTATGGTGAATCAGAATTGTCTAAGGCTAAGTCTGCTTCTAATGCCTCAAATCCACTCCATATTGATAGGCCTTATGTTAAGTCTATGCCTCAGATGCCGAAAGGCTCTGCAAAGCACTCGACCATTAACCCTAATTCTAGGGTATCCCAGAACTACTTGATTGTAGAAGATCTGGCTCATATTCCTCGTGCTATGTAAGTGTTAGAGGTACTCCAGTCATGCCCCGCTCCGAGGAGTGCATTACTCTCGGCAATTAGAGTAGCAGATCCAAAAAATTCTCTTGTGCTCAATTTTGATATGAAAAATGTAAAAAAGAGACTCCCTCGTCATATGGCTTTTCAGATAAAGTCTACATATCAAAATACCAACATCTTTCGAACCATTATTGATCAGGGGGCTTCCACATGTATGATGCCCATGTCATGTTGGAAGGCCATTGGATCAGCTCAAATTGTTCCTTCGCCGAATCTATTGACGACATTTGATGGACATTCTCATAGGCCGCACAAGATTATTTCGGCCTTTCCCATCTATGTTGGGGGAAAGGTGGTAAATATTGAAGTAGAAATAGTCAATGAAAATTTGGATTAGAACCTCCTCTTAGGTAGGAATTGCATATATGATATGGATGCCATAGTTTCATCATTATTTCACATTCTTTGTTTTCCTCATGAGGGAAATATTGTAAAAGTTGATGAGATGGACTATTCTCTAGGTGACTCCCATGCATCTTCTGATTCTACTATTCCATTAGTGGACAATCCTAGGCAACTTATTGAGAATTTAGGAGTTGGGATGTACTCTTCATTAATGGGTATTTTTTATCTTCCTTCTCCTATAGCTAGAATCAATTCTATTTCATTCTCTAAGGGACCTTCTCGAAGAGAGTTCTTTCGAACTCATTATTTTTCAGACCCTCGGCCTTTACCTTCATCTAACACCACATTAGATGGAAGGTAGGTAGGTGGAATGGTATATCTTATGTATGCAACAAAAATTTCTTATTAGTCTATAGTTAACTCTGCAGACTCCCATCCTACTCCTTTCTCACAAGAGGAGTTAGATGGAGATGTGGCTCCAACCTGGACACTTGATTCAACTTCATCTTACGATTTCTTGGATACATTCTTACCATTTGAGGAAGCAATCATAGAATCAATGATGGGTGTTGGTAGACCATCGGATGACTTACGTCATCGTTCATATTTCCTCCCTCATTTGCAAGAAATTGATTCAAGTTTGTCCAGTCCTTCTACTAGTGATGTTCATACAATTTTAAACTCTTTGGCCCCAGCACAGTTTTCTACCAAAGGTAACATGTCTATTATCTCACAAACTATATTTATGAACATATATAAGAATCCTAACATAATCGAAAATATCTTCATCGGAGCTAACTGTTCCCCTGCATAAATTCAAACTTATACCGATCTCTTCGAAGAGTTTCATGATGTGTTCGCTTGGTCTTATGAGGAAATTCCTAGAATAGATCCATCTATTATCCAACATGAGATCAAGACATACAAAAATGATAAACCTATTCGTAAAAAACTTCAACCGTTAACCCTAGAAAAGCAACAGCTATCAAAGTTGAAGTCGAAAAGCTGCTAAATGCAGGTTTCATATACCCCGTTCCTCTAACTGAGTGGGTCTATTATCCAGTCCCATAGACAAAAAGTAAGGAACGATTTGAGTACGTATTGACTGTAGGGATCTAAATAAGGCTTGTCTGAAAGACAATTACCCCACGCCCTTTATTGATGAATGTGCTAGTAATGAATTTTTTTTGTTCATGGATGGATTCTTTGGTTACAATCAAATTACTATCCATCTAGAAGATCAACACAAGACAACCTTTATTTGTCCTTGGGTACGTTTGCATAAAAAAATATGCCTTTTGGCCTAAAAAAATGTGGGAGCCACTTTTCAGTGAGCCATGTCTTATGCTTTTAACGACATCAAGCACGTTATCGAAGCATATCTAGATGATTTAGCTACTCATTCTTGAAAGAGAATTGATAATATTAAGAACCTTCGGTTGATCTTTGAACTATGTCGTTCTTATAAAATCTGGTTAAATCCAAATAAGTTCATTTTTATGGTCACATCCTGTCAGTTGTTAGGATTCATCATATCAATAGAATGGATTCACGATGATCCCTTCAAGGTTGAGGCAATATTTCAGTTGCATCCCCCATCTTCCATATGTGAACTTCAAACTCTCCAAGGAAAGGCAAATTCCTTGAGGAGATTTATAGACAATTACGCCGAGATCACAAAAGGATTTATGCACTTTCTTAAGAAAGGGGTCCCATTTTTATGGGATGATTTCACACAACGATCTTTTGATGGTTTGAAAAAAACATTAACCTCTGCTCCATTGTTGAGTCCACCTGATTATAGCTGAGAATTCCTCTTGTATCACTATGGCAGAATCAACCACTAGTATGGTTCTGGTTCAGGAAGATAACGCCCTGTGTGAGCATGTAATCTACTATCTAAGGTAAGGCTTGGTAGGCCCTAAACTGCACTATTCTCCCATCACAAAATTAGCTTTGGCAGATGTCCATTCTATCCAGTGGCTTCAGAATTAGATTCTTCTTTGAAAAATGTTCATGTTAGCAACTGTCAATCCATTTTAGTTTGTTCTTAGTAGGCAAGTGATTGGGGACAAATCTAATAGGTGGATTGTCATTTTGCAAGAATTCGATCTCGAATTCATGTCGGCTAAATCTAGGAAATCTTCAGCATTTGCAGAGTTTATATCAGAGCTGTCTTATGAAGAAGAATTTATTCAAGAGGAAATTTTTCCTGATGAACACTTATTTTGTATTTCTCCACAAGATCCTTGGTATGGGGATATCATTATATATCTCCAGACTTCGAAGTTTCCACCCACTTTTTCCAAACATGAGCATAGAAAGTTGTGTCACTTCACTAAGAATTATGTTATTACAGGTGACACATTATATCGTCACATGATTGATTCAATCCTTAAGCGTTGTTTAGCCTTGGAATAATCCGAGTCAATTCTTAATGATTTCCATAGTGGAGCTTGTGGCGATCATCTATCTGGGCTTGCAACAACCCAAAAAAATTTGCGATCAGGCTACTTCTGGCCTTCGATCTTCAAAGATTATATTGAAGCAGTCAAAATATGCCATCCTTGTCAGGTCTATACTCAGAAAATGTGCACACATCCAGCTCCACTTTTCCCTGTTATCACCGTTGGTCCTTTCACAAAGTGGGGCATTGATTTTACTATTTGTAATCTACCTTCGGTAGGAAATAAAAGTATATTATTGTGGTTGTAGACTACTTTACAAAGTGGGATGAGGGCATGTCTACTTTTAAGAATGAAAGTGAAACAACAACCTTATTTCTCTTCAATCAAGTTATTTCCCAGTTTGGTATCCCTAAAAATATTTTTACTGATCGTGGTAGTCATTTCCAAAATCAACTGATGTCTGAATTGGCTCTCAAGTTGGGTTTTTGGCAGGAGCATTCATCTTTATATTATCCTCAAGCTAATGGGCAGGTTGAAGCCGTGAAAAAATCCCTTAAAATCATCCTGCAAAGGATGATTAACAAAGCTAGATCCAATTGGCACATCATGCTATATCTGGAACTTTGGGCATACCGAATGTGAGTTAATACTGCCACTCGCTTTACTCCTTGTCAACTGGTTACGGGTTGGAATCTATCTTCCTTGTTGAGTGTGAAATTCCTTCCCTTAAGGTAGTTGTTGAAATTCTTCCCAAGACTTCTAGTCTCGAGGAGCGCCTCATTCATTTGGAGCATCTGGATGAGCAGCGTCGAGATGCCATCACAATAAATGAAGCCCATAAAAAGAGGGTAAAAACTTAATATGATAAAGCTATTTGTCCTAGAAATTTTTTTGAAGGTGACCTTGTCCTTGTCTACGATCAAGAAAAAGATGCCATGGGGGTAGGCAAGTTTAAGTCTATGTGGTACAGTCCCTTTATAGTCAAGCGAGTTTTGAAAAATGGAGCTTACGAATTGATCAACTTTGAAGGAAACAAGTTGGCGGAGCCCAGAAATGGGCTCTACCTTAAGAAATACTTTTCTTAGGCATCGACCGAGCACCCACTTGTTTGTATATATTGTATGTTTGTACATATCTATCTATCAGTTTTAGTGATGTCAATATTTTTTATTTGCTTTGGAAGGTATTCATGGACGATTCAATATATTTAGGATTTTCCAATGATGTGAGTAGGCATACCCGGAACCTTGCTTCCATGGCTTGGGTGATTTATTATCCATCTGTCCAGTTGATGGTTTTGAGAGGAGTATTTATCGTTCCTACTTCGAATAATATTTCCCAATATATTACCATTGTTAATTTGCTATCCGAAGTGATATCTATTGATATTGATTCATTAGTGGTTTATTTAGACTCACAACTGGTGGTATCTCAGCCGAATAACATTTATCAGGTATGAGATCCCTATTTGTATCGCCAATTTCTGAGAGTACGATTATTGCAACGATCATTTGTTTATATCACATATGTTCACATTCCACGATTAGAAAAATCCTTAGCTGATTCTATTGCTAATCAAGCATTGGACTGGCATATAAATCATTCATCAAATTGAAAATAAAAATAAAAAATAATTGAAGTATTATTGTATATATGATCATCATAAAATCGCATGTATATAGATAGAGTGTTTGTGTCCAAAATAATATACAAAATCGGGAAAAAATTCCCTACAAAATTTGGGATTATGCCCATCAATCATGTCTAATCATAAAAATATTTGATCATCCATTTGGCTGGCTCAGGATGAGTAGCTAGAAAATAAACAACGGCATTGGCCACACGCCAGAAGAGTCACACCCACTCCCTTGGTACTCCTACCACGTGACGCTGCATCTCCTCAGGTAAGTCCTCTATGGCTATCATGGGTACTTGGTGAGTCAGTCTCACCAATTTCCTCTGAAATGCATGGAGAACTCTCTCCATCTCAGTTTTAGCCCCTTCGACATCTCTTCCATGATGCCTATGTCAGGGAAATTCGTTAGGTCTCACTGGCCCCACATCTGAAACATGATCAATATATTTTCTAAGTGTCTTGTCTTTTAGGTTCATTTATATTAAAAATCCAAAAAATCTTAAGAAATTCAAAAAATAAAAAATTGTTACATATGGTGCCCCATGCTACATTTGGTGGTAATAATAAGTCCGGGTCTCCTCAGAAATCCATTCCGACATAGGGGTAGTCATCGACTATGATGACCTATTGATCCCACCATGCGAAAAACTCGTCATCAAAATTCGTCTTGGGAACATCACCACCCTCTAGGTGCTTCATCAGGTCATCCCATCTGCCCATCCATGAATCCCTCAAGCTGCTGATGGTCAATAGCACCTTGGGTCGAAGCCCGAGTACTTTATCAAAGAATAATGAGCATAAGATTGTGTCGTATCCAGAATTCTTTGTTTGACCCTTCTGAATGGAAGTAAGTTGGTTTTTCATGTTGGTTAGAAGAGGTGTGCACCAATCAAACACAGTAGTGAGGCATTCCACTTCTAGGCTCATGGATACTGATGAGGCCTGATGTAAAGCAATAGAACCATTTACCCTGACAATGGTAAATAGTAGGATCTTCAAGGATAAGCTCTCTACGCGCTTGATTGGAATCTGACTTCCAATCTTTTCAGGTTGACTAGGACAATATATGTGGACGCAGTCTTCAACACTGAGACTATTTCTTGTAATACCAACAGAATGCACTATCTCTCCCCTTTGAGAAAGACTGGTAATGAAGTAAATATCTTCAATCTTAATCCTTAGGGGCATCTGCTCGATCATGAATGCATCATCCTTTGCACTCCAGTAATGAATTAGCAGGTCAAGCAACCATGTGTTTGCTTTCATATTTGGAATTTTAAAGAATTTTAGCAAGCCACAACCTCTCAAAGAACCCAAAGCATTTTGATCCTCCATTACTTGGTTATCAATGGCACGAAGATCCCTTTCTCTCCAGGTGATAGTCATCTAGCCCAAAAAATATGTTTGAAATCATTAGATTTATGTTTTAAATTTTTTACTCTTGCACATGTGGGTTCCCTTTATAGATAGTCGCATGTATGTCCCTCGTATATGTGGGTTACCTGTATTCAACCTGTGTGTACGCAAATTTGAAATTTTTAACATGTTTTCCTACTGTCAAATTTTGAAAAAAACATCTAAAAAGTATAAAAATTAATTAAAAGCATCATAAAAGGGTTACCTGGAAGTTTTGAAGTGATTTGAATGGTTGAATTGGACAAAGGAAGGTTGTTTGAGTTTGTCTCCACAACTCCTTGTTCAAAACACAAATGAAAAATGTGAGTCCAAAAGTCCCTATATAGGTTACAAAATGAAAATTATTTTTTCAAAAGTTGACTTTTGTCTTATGGACTTTTTGACCTTTTGGCTTGGAGTGTCAAGAATGGGTTGTCTTTACCAAAATTTTTGGAGACTTCTTCAAGAAAGAATTTTGGTCCCATGACCACAGACCTGTCATGGCTGGTATCATTTCGTTACTAGCATATAGGTTAGGGAATACCACTTTCTGCTGCATTTTTCATACTAGCCTTCATATTATGATATGATTGCCATAGGGTAGACCCCATCGTGTCTTGATTCACAAACCATTTTCACTCATCGACTTTAAAATCATGACGCGATGATAGAGCCAACCTTTACATGGGCATCTTAATTAGATCCTCTCTGACATTTGTTGGCCATGCTGCAATATTGAGTAGGCTTGGGAGTCCTCTTTAGTCCTGCCATGAATTGTGCGTTGAAGACTCATTCTCATTCTTTTGTGCTATTATTTGGCCTTATACCCCAGAGGCTCCTTTGTCTTGAGTTGTACTGTTGCATTGCATATTGACTATTTGCACGTTTTGGCCTTGAGACGACTTCGCTTGGACTCATGTTTAAGACACTTTTCGACCATGTTTTCTACAAAATCAACCTTGAAATCACTTAGCTTCTACGACTTGACACACCCTTTTACCCGTGGAAAGAGCATTCCTTTGAGTGTCATTGACCAGTTTCACCACTTTGCATTGAGCATAGGAATGTTCCCCTCCCAGGAACTAGAGAATCTTTTTTTCGACACTTGTTCCTTCCACTGTACTATATAATTTTTTTTATTCTTTTTCAAGCTTCATATAAAAAAAAAAGACAAATATATATATATATATATATATATATATATATATATATATATATTATATATATACCACATACCGTACATAGATGCACAGTATCATAGGGCAGCCAACCCATGAACACTAATATGAACATATATATTTTTTTGAATAATTTTGTATATAGCTGATAAATAGCAAAACTGATAGCCCTGCGTGGAAATATGTATATATGACAATACAGAACATCCTATGAGATGATTTTTGCTCTTTGATAGACTGTAATAGAATTTACAGCTACCCACATGTGTGGTGGAAGAACATACAGCATATGCAACCGCATCTACAACATGTAATTTTTCCAAATTAATGAAAGATTACGATTTTTCCAGTGGAAAAT
>APFE030244211.1:1967-21350 GCA_000404065.3 Pinus taeda
TAAGAAGTGTGGTATAGCACGACATAAGACTACTCCATATACAACTTAGCAAAATGGAGTCGCAGAAAGAATGAACAAGACGTTGATGGAAAGGGAAAGAAGCATGCTCAGTGGTGCTGGGTTAGGACAGGAATTCTGGGCAGAGGTGGTTGATACTGCATGTTACTTGGTCAACAGGTCACCTTCATCAGCGTTGGAAGATAAGACTCCACAAGAAGTATGGACTGGTAAGAAACCCTCTCTTTCACATCTGAGGGTATTTGGAAGTGATGCATATGTACATGTTCCAAAGGAGAACCGAACCAAGTTGGATAGTAAATCTGAAAAGTGCATCTTTATTGGGTATAAGGATGGTTTAAAGGGTTATAAGCTTTGGAACCCAGTAACAAGGAAGGTTGTGTGCAGTCGAGATGTGGTGTTCAGAGAGGTGAAAGATGTTATTAAACATGAAGTCCAACCAAAGGAACCTGTGAAGATAGAGTTTGAACGAAAGGAGGAAGAATCAAACTCTGTAGCAGAGGAGGAATCAGAAGATGAAGAGCCACAAACTCTGGCTATGAGAAGATCAGCTCGAGAAATAAGGTAGCTAGAAAGGTATAGTCCATCTGCTTTCTGTTCAAATTTTTATTTGTCTGTTGCTAATGATGATCCCAGAACTGTGACGGAAGCAGTGGATTCAAAGGATGGAAAACTCTGGAAAGAGGCCATGGTTGATGAAAATGGCATCTTTGCACAAAAATGAGGCTTGGGATCTGGTGGAGTTGTCGGCTGGAAGGAAACCCATTGGCAGCAAATGGGTGTTCAAGAAGAAGACAAATGCAGAAGGGAAGGTGGAGAAATACAAAGCTCGGTTGGTAGCAAAAGGTTATTCCCAGGTGTCGGGAATTGATTTTGGTGATATTTTTTCTCCTGTTGCCAAGGTAACTTCTATTAGATTACTTTTATCTGTTGCTGCTGCTTTTGATTTTGAGGTAGAACAGATGGATGTGAAGACAACATTTCTTCACGGGGATTTGGAAGAGGAAATCTACATGAAGCAACCTGAAGGCTTTGCGGTGAAGGGTAAGAAAGAACTAGTATGCAAGCTAAAGAAGTCTCTGTATGGGTTAAAACAGTCACCAAGGATGTGGTATCAGAAATTTGATACATTTATATGGGGACTTGGCTTCACCAGAAGCAAAGCAGATCACTGTGTTTATTTTAAATTAATTGGTGACCGTGTTATTTATCTGGTCTTGTATGTGGATGATATGTTTCTTGTTGGAAATGACAAAGAAATTATCAAGGATTTGAAGACCCAATTGTCCTCCAAATTCGACATGAAAGATCTCGGTGCTGCAAACTATATTTTGGGCATGGAAATTAAAAGAGATTGGGCAAAGAGGAAGCTCTGGTAAACCAGAAGAAGTATGTCGATACAATACTGCAGAGGTTTAATATGCAGGATAGTAAACCGTGAAGGTTCTTATTCCTGTAGGTGTGAGGTTATCTGCTGAATGGTGTCCCAAGACACAAGAAGAGGAAGATGACATGTCTCGTGTTCCATATGCAAGTGCAGTCAGTAGCTTGATGTATGCAATGGTTTGTACTAGACCAGACATTGCACATGCAGTGGGAGTATTGAGCAGGTTTATGTCAAAACCAGGGAAGGAGCACTCGACAGCAATGAAGCGGGTTTTCAGGTATTTGCGTGGCACTGTGATTATGGTTTGTGCTACCAAGGAAGACCAGGATTGGAGAGAGTGTTGGATATTCATGGTTTTGTTGATGCAGACTGGATTGGAGATCTGGATCAGAGAAGATCTACAAGTGGGTACATGTTTAACCTATTTGGAGGTGCAGTCAGTTGGATGAGTAAAAAACAATCTGTAGTGGCACTATCAACTACAGAGGCAGAATACATGGTAGCCACTCATGCAAGCCAGGAAGCAGTTTGGTTGTAGAGATTGTGTTCAAGTATGGGGTTAGTACAGGGAGCTATAAGGATAGACTGTGACAGCCAAAGTGCAATTTCTTGGCAAAGAACCCTGCTTATCATTCAAAGACAAAGCACATTGATGTTCAGTATCACTTTGTGAGGGATATGATAGAAGACAAAAAGGTGTGCTGGTAAAGGTGGACACTTTGAAGAATACTGCAGATGCATTGACAAAATCTGTGAGCTCTTAGAAGTTCTCTTGGTGTAGAGAAACTATGGGTGTTTCAGGGCTGGAAAAATGACTAAGCTCTACTGTGGCCCCCTATGGAAAGAAAACAACAAGTGGGAGATTGTTGGGTTGTGTTATATTCTTTCCACATAGTTAACAGGGGGTTTGAGGGTTACCCATAACCCCACTTTATGGGATTCGGGGTAACGCCCCGAAAATTTTTGGTTTTAGACCCTATGTTAGGTTGGGCGGACCCACCTATGGTTTTGTGCATGATTTTCGCACATGTTTTTTGGATGCGATTGTTTTTTGGTCCATGGTATTAGATGCAATGGTTTTCGGTCCATGGTATTGGATTCTTTGGCATGTATAAATATGTATTGTAACATTGAAAGGAATATATGAAAAATCAAGCTGGTAGTCCCGGTTTTGGGATCCAAGGGAAAATCTCTGTGCATACGTGTTTTTTATGTGTTATTCTCTCACATTGTTTATTTTTCTATGATTTAGAATTCGTATGCAGGTAATTTTTGTACGGGGTTAAAACCTACATCGTGCATTGAAATAGGAGAGGAGCCTACTAATTTGGAGGAAGGACTAGCTGATGTGTAGCTCTTTGCAATATGCATAGCCAACAATCAATTTGCAAATATCATACACTTCCTAATGATGGGAATGGCTCCAGCAAGGTATACTAGTCAAGAAAAGAAGGAGTTGGTGGTGCGCGTGGTAGACTTTTCTATCATTGCTGGAAATTTATATAAAATGGGCTCGGATGAAATTTTGCAACGTTATGTGCCCGAGTTTGAACAGAACAACATCCTCGTTGAAGCTCATGGAGGAGGTGCAGGAGGACATTATGTAGGAAAATACATAGCACAAAAGATTTTATGCATGGGCAAGCCATCGTGGAGGGATGAATTGCCTCTGAATCTGCAAGTGTCATTACAACCATTCTAGAAATGTGAAATTGATTTTGTGGGCCGGATTCAACCTCCAAGAAAGAAGACGGGTTTGCAATATATCATCACCATGACAGAGTATCTAACCAAATGGGTGGAGGCACCACCTGTGAAGGATTTTATAGGGGCAACAGCAGCAAAGTTCCTCTTTGAATATGTGCTAACTAGGTCTGGTTTCCTAAAGATTTTGATGAGTGATCACAATACACATTTCCTTAATGAAATGATCAGCACGCTGACAGAGGAATTCCAAGTTTATCATCAAAAGAGCACATCATATCATGCATAGGCTAATGAGATGGTTGAAGCATTTAATAAGATATTAGAGAATGCATTGATGAAGGTTTCCAATGCACAAAGGAATTATTGGGATGTGGGCGTACCCACGGGGCTCTAGGCTTACAAAACTACTTGTAAGAAGTTGACTGGACAAACACCCTTTAGGCTAGTCTATGGCGTAGAAGCTATGATGCCAATGGAGTATAGCTACACATAGTGGCATTCACAAGACTAGCAGATCCCAAAGCCCTGGAAGAGAGGCTCGCTTAGCTGGTCGAGCTTGAAGAAGATAGGATTTTGGCTAGATTCCATTAGCAAGTTCAGAATGAGCGCGAAAAGGCATGCCATGATTGGCACATCAAACTGCACACCTTCAAGGTAAATGATTTGGTTTTATTATATGACAATAAGTTTGATAAATTTCTTGGAAAATTTCAAATGCATTGGCTGGGGCTATATGTCATCAAAGAGATTACCAATGGTGGAGTAGTTCAACAGGTGAAATTGAATGGAGATCCATTTCCCGGAAAGGTAAATGCTAACTGATCGAAGACATACACTGGGGATCCAACCATATGACTATATGATGGAAGCATAGTCTTAGTGCTCCAGGCAGTTGAGAGGAGGCACGAGACTATAAACTACACTACCTGGGTTGTAGATTTGCACGACTGGGGGATTGTGCGGGATGGAAGAATGTCACTGCATCAATAGAAGCGAGACGAGAGTTGCGCTATAGAAGGAGAGATCGCATAGGGCAGCCAGAAATTCACCGTTATGGTCACTATTCATGATTTGACAGTGAGAAAATGACTAAGAGGAGGAGAGAGGCGCATTTAAGGCTGAAATTAAGAGTGAGATCTTTGAAAATCTGCCACCAATCTAGCATTTGTGAGCGGAGTTTGGGTGGAATGGTCAGATTTGAATTCGAATTTTCCTATAAATTATAGATGGTTGCCCAACAAAAAACACTCTTCATTTTGAGATCTTCTATGTCATGCTATCAATCATGCATGAATCTTGTGTTTTTTGAGGATTTGGTGGTCATTCCAGTGTTTGACAAGTTACCTAAGGAAAACTAGGAGCTCTTTAACAGCCTCATGTCAACACCTATGGAAACTAATAGTGCTAGAGAATCTATGGCCTCTGAGCGAGCTTCCCCTGAAGTCACAACTGTGGAAGTACCTGTCGCGGTGCCAAAATCACCGAGGTTGCCTTGGCCAAAGCCTATGCCGATAGGAGAGGCTTCCAAGGGAAAGAAGGACAATCATAAAGTGACACATCTAGCATGTGAGTTCCAAGGAAAATAAGGACAATCATAAAGAAACACATCCAATGCGTGAGTCACCAAGGAAGCACCAGAAGAAAGAGAATCCCACCGCACAAGAAAAAGGCAAGGTGGTAAACCTAGAATTCGACAAGGAAGCAAAGGAAACTGGAATGGGTGTAGAGGACATTAATATCGAGGGAGTAGACCCTGTCTCAAAGCTACAAGAATACATTCCTCCATGTCGGGGTAAGGTGAAGGTCCCAAAGGACCCAGATGTGGGAAATTTTCTACTTAATACACCCTTGTTGCTAGAGAAGTTCATGTCTTAAGGACTATGCTTGGTGCATATCACCCACCTAAATCTTGAAGATTGGGACTTGGAGGACATGGAGTGGTTCCCCCACCTGACTACTGATAATTTCATGCGTATATTATTCTAGAATGACTCAGGTGTCACTGCGGTAGAGCTGGTGAAGTGGATTCGTGGGGTGGAGAAAGAAGGATTGTTGAATCTGCTATGGGTGTCACATTACTACCATACACTGATAAATTTGAAAGTTATTAAATAGTTGTTGTGCCTGGTGCATGACGGGTGCCTGTTGTTGGAGGAGCCAATCCCTATAGTTGTTATGCTAATCCATAGGTGTTATAGACATATTTGGGCACTGCAACCCCAAACTCATATGTCCATAAACCAAGGGCTTCTAATCCCCTAAAGTGTTGTTTCATACCCTAAAGGAGCAAGGTCAGCTGATTACATCATCTCCCAGAAGTTCTCTCTAAAAAACTTCTCAGAACTAGTCAAAACAGGACCATACAGACTGCTCAGTGCTAAGGGTGTGATGCATACTAAAAATCTCTTCTGTAGGGTGTGATGAGTGAGAGCAGGCAAATGGCAGAGGTAGTTGGCTAGGTGGAAACCCAAAAAATCTTCTAGAAACTGCCCATTTGACACTTGCCTCTCTGAATTTGCCTAGGGATGAGTAAGAGATCATGAATCTCCAATTGGAACCAAAAACTATCAGAGAGAGGACACTAATCAAAATCCTAGAAGCTGACTCACCCACCTGCAAACATCTATATATGGATCCCTCATCCTAGAGATCCAGGGGGTGGAATTTTGTATCTTGTAAGGAAGTGTTATTGGTTTCTCTGTGGAACATCATAGTGTTGGGTGATCTAGCTTTTCATGAAGTGAAGAGGGCTTTCATGCTGGGAGGATGGCACTAGGTAAGACCAATGGGTTGTAATCCTCTCTTCTACCACTTCTACCAATAAAGCTATTTGTGTTTTCCTCCATATTCTTGTATATCTCTGAATCTTGTATTGATATATGCATTTGTATGGTTGATATATATCTGATCCTATATTGTTTATGATTATAGATCTCTATGATTTGATGGTATTATGCTGCGTTGACTCTACAGGTGTTCTTTGAAGCGAGACAAGTAAGGAACGAGTGGTGAAGATCTGTCAAAGTTGAGAGGAAACAAGGAAGGAGCCAAGCGAAAGACTGAGGTTGGTACTCTCTACTTCTCTCTCATCTATTTCTCATAAAGGAAAACACAAGTGACTTTAGTTTGTTTGTTTCTAAGATAGTTACCCATCTTAGTGGGACTAGCAGCTCTGAATGGACACTAGTTTTCCCAATAACAAAATGGCGACTCCACTGGGGATTGAAGAGCTTGTTTTCTTATTTCTAGTTTGTTTACTTTATAAACTACAGACGGAGCCTGAAGTTATGCCAACTAGCCTTTGAACTGCTTTTGCTATGCAACAGAAAAGTAGATAAATGTTGCTTCTATTAATCTCCAGGTTAGTTTATGAATTAAACATCTGACTTGCAAACATCCTAAGTGCCCTGGTGGTGGCTCAAGTAACCACATTAGATCAGCCCCTATGTTTTGTATTTACTAACTATCATTAGCTGAGCCTAAATTCCTGAACTAAGCTGCAAATTGTGACCAAAAACCAAGCCCAGTCTCATCCCTGGACCATCGCATTGTCTCCTTTTGACAGTCTGGATGCATCGCACCTCCCGAGTGTTGTAGGTGAGATGCATCCCTATTTCCCTGTGTTACAGGTGCGATGATCAGATAAGACTATTTATGCCTGCAGATTTTGGTTTTTTCTTCATTGTCTTCATCTTTATTCAGGAGTTTTGTTGTTTATGATCAGTATACCACTATTGAAACTCCCTTCCTTTGCATTATTAAGCCTCCATTGTACAAATAATTGTGAATGTTTTTATGTATTTTTCGCCATTTACAATTCTCCTTTACAAACAATAGCTTAATCAAACTGTCATTTTTTTATTTGAAAGTGTCGCAAGTGTCATTTTCAGTCAAAGAAAAGTATCCTCCTCTTTTTGATAGTCGATTACACTATTAATCTTGTATTTGATTTGAATTAATAGTATTTCAAGTGTCGAAAGCAGTTTTCAATTCAAAATCGCAAAGTGTCATCCTTGTCTTCCTTTCATCTTTTGAAAGAAAATTGTTAGTACTGTCGCCTTGAAAGAAAAGATAGTTCAGATTTGTACTTAACATTCTTTTTGTCATTCACACATTAAGAAAGTGGAAAACAAATACATGCATGTGCATTTGCATTTAGACTGCTTGTGGAGATTGATTTAGGACAATGCGTCTTAGTGTGTGCTCTCTGCACTTTGTTGAGAGAATTTCACTTCTCTTTCCTTAGTAGCTAGGATTTTCATTGCAAAAAGAAGATTAAAAGATCGTTTATCATCTTAGATTGCATATTTAGTAGTTGTATATCTACATCACGTGGTGAACCTTAAAGGCAAACTTCTTAAGAAATATCAACTGTAGAATAAATTTCAATGAACATAAAAATGCTTTGGAACCTAACGAACAACATTTAGAATTCTAGGCTAGAGATGTATTTTGGCATTGTAAAACCTGGTACTATCGCTTTCATCGTAGGTTGGGTGATTCCTCCTCTTTGAGATGATAAGTTCCAGTACGGACTTGTGCTCCCACGTACCGTCGAGTATATATTGGGAGACCACAATAGGTTATATCCTTTATCCTTAGCAAGTTGTGTCTGCTGCCCTATTGATCAAAATGCACTAAACACAACATTCAGGAAGATTAACTGCCGTACCATAAAAAGTATCCTGCAGTTTTGCGATTGGTCTGGTAATATCTCTGTCTAGACTTGCAGAGTAGTCAATTTCATTCCTTTTCAGACTCCTTAAAAGAAAAGGTCCATCTGAGCACTTGTCACTTTGGGCTCATTAAAAATCAAAGGTGACTAGAGTCATCTTTAGATTTTTCTCGACTCTTAAAAATTGAAAAAGAAAGTTGTGTCAAAGCGTCATAAAATTCATTTAATTTAGAATAATTTTTTCCCCTTTTTATTTTGAATTGATCAAGTAATCCACAATCATGGAAGAAAGTAAATCAAAACCCCATAGTTCGCAGAGACTAATGAGTCAACTGTCTTGGACTCCAGAAGTGAAACCATTTCGGGCCAAGCAAACTTGTTTAACTGGGTCAAAGTCTCCTGGTTTGTTTGAAACCTATGTTTTGACATCCTCAAAGACTCCAGTTACTCCAACTATTTCTAGTATCCTTGCCTCTATATAAGAAGTTTCGTAGTTACAAGAGGACATTAGAACTGATCCTAGTGTAATGATAAACACTTCTATCCCTGAACCAACTCCATCTAGGGCTGTTTCGGAAGGTGTCACTCCTCCAACATCTATCGTTGTGGGGTCTACACCTTCTTCAGCACCAAAAATATTTTACAGACCTGACAGTCTACCTCTTCCACCTGGATTGATTGCTATAGAAGAGATTATGGAGGATCTTCCATCCATTTCCCCATTGTATTTTGGAACTGGGATCCACCTATATCCTTATATGACAGAAGTTAGTCATCTTTCATCACAAGTTCTTGTAGAATCGCTAGGAAATATTTTAGATAGACTCGATATGTCTAAACAACCATCAACATCTAGGACTATGTCATCTAACATAGCAGCAGCAGAAATTCCTGCCGCCACTCTAACAATGTTCACTGGTATACCATCTGTCCCAACTAGTTCTCAATCGCTAGATGAAGTCCACCCAGGGACTATTTCGACAGTATGGTCTATTCCCGTTTGTTCGTCCGGAATAATATTTGGAGTTTCTTATGTTGAGTCTCAACAAATTGATCCTTCACAATAGTATCAATTTGGGCAGTCTAGTCTCCAGAGGCCAATCTTTCCTTTGAACACTAGATTGCCACCATATGGGGGGCAGTATGCCCTTTCATTGTTCCCTCTGGGAGAACAACCATATGAGAGTTCACAACAAAATTCTGGTCAAGCTAGAATCACATCTAGTGGTTGGGTGCCAATACTGCCTCAACAACCAAGAGTTGTATATTCAATGCAACCGAGTATACCACTGTTGAATATCCCCACTACACCGGCTATTGTGACGGTGTCGCAAGTACAAGCATTGTCTGTTGTATGCCAACCTCAAGTTTCTTAGGTTGTAATACAATAGCCTCTTGTCTCCATGACACAACCACAATCGCCGATTAGTGGTTCCTTAACTGGAGCGACTCAGGCTCAAATGAGTACTATTACCCCTCATCTTGGTCAAACATCTAGTATTGGACAACAACAAATGGCTTCACAACCACGGCTGGTGCAATATCAACAAGCACAATTCCAACAAGCTTACCGAGGACCTGAGCAAAAAAGCTTTGTGGATAATGGGCAGCCGTATATTCAAAATGGTCACCATCAATCATATCATAATGGTTATGCCCATCAACCTTATCAAAGTTATCAACATCAAATACATTATGCCAGTATGCAAACACCCACTGCTCAGGTGATCCCATCTTATCCTAGGTATGCTTTGCCAAACCTGAATCAACAATTACCTTTCGTAGCAACTTTAGGATTACCAGATCTGAATCGGCTAACAAATGATCCAATTCCTTATGCCCCTTGGTGGCCGACGATTCCTCATAAATTTCTGTCAAATATTCCTAAATTCAATGGAAACTCGGGTGAAGATCTGTCGAATAATGTGATGAACTTTCATCTGTGGTGTTCATCCAACACTCTGAATGATGATTTGATTAGGCTTCGCCCTTTTCAGCGAACGTTAACTGGTCTAGCAGCAAAATGGTACACCCAATTTCCTAGAGCTTCATTCGATAACTTCAACACCCTTTCCACCACCTTTTTAACCCATTTTCAATTACCCATAAGGTATGAAACAGGAACAGAGCTTCTTACCAATTTTAGGCAGACGATAGCCACTGACATATCTGATCATATTCATGAGTGGAAGTGTCGTCATTGAATGGTGAAAACATATGTTCCTCATCAACTGTTAGCTGAATGGTTTATTAAGTCATTGTTACCTTCTATTACAGAAGATGTGGCTATGGGGGGGTTGTCACTAAAGAGTAAGTCATCGCTCATGCGCAATATCTAGACTTGATCTATACTCAGTCTGGCATGCTCTATGACAAAACCCCTGATGCTCCTAGACCAAAGTTTTCCATTCCTCCTCCTCCTAAATCAAAGAAAGACTCTCATGCTAGTGATGGCATGATAGGTATGACCAGCACGAAAACCAAAAAGGATACATCGAAGAAAGCTTGTATGGTTTTTGGTCAAAATGCAAATGAAGAACTTCTTGTCTCGGAGGTTAATGTCGTGTTGACCAACAAGGGAAAAGAACCAAAGCAACCAGGGGGCAAGAAGAAAGGGAAAAGAAAAAAGAAGTAAAAGGATGATTCGTCTCCTGAAAAATCTTCTGCAAACCCTTCTAGGCAAAAGAGACCTCCTTCGGGGTGTCAGATATGTGATGAGGATCATTGGATGAGAGATTGTCCACATAAAGTTGAGATTAAGAAGTTCTTCAAAAACTCATAAACCTCAGTGGTATTGACTGATTTGTTTCCAAACATAGAAACCAATATGGTTGCTAGCAACAATGCTTCCCCATCCCAAGTGCTTATGTTGTCCATTTCGAAACAACAAAATGATGCTTTCATATCGACAAGAAATAAAGTTTACAGGAATCCACAGCTATCGAACAGCAAGGCTACTGATCAACCTAGTAGTTTGACAACAACTCTGACCGAAGTTGTGCCACCCATCATTCCTGAGCTAATGATAAAGCCACCAAAGGGAGTAGTACAGAAATTGACATTTAGTCCTCGTGCCAGAGCATCACAGAATTATTATAATATAGTAGAGGACTTGGCCCAATTGCCATCCGCTATTTCGACACTTGAAGTACTGCAAAATCGCCCCTCCCAAAATTAGGCTCTATTATCATAAATAGGTGGGATTGACCTAATGGATTCCAATCTCATGGCCTTTAATCATAAAGGATATGAACCTCAGTTACCAGCTCAACTCGTTTTCCTCATTCAAGTGAATTCCCTCAAAAAAACTGTTCATCGAACAATTATTAATGAGGGGGCATCTACATGTATTATGTCAATAAGTTGCTGGAAAAATTTGGCTCACCACCCTTGTAACGATCATCAACGATGTTAAAAGCATTCGATGGATGGACATAAACCCCATGCGGGATTTTAAGTAACTTGCAAGTTGAACTGGGGGGAAAAGCATTAGAAATTGATGTTGAAGTTATTGATGGAAACCTTGATTACAACATCCTACTGGGAAGGCCCTAGATTTATGTTATGGTTGTTGTTGTGTCAACATACTTCAGAAAGATTTCATTTCCTTTTCAAGGAGGAATTACAATCATCGACCAACAAACCTTTCTCCCCAACAGTTCACAAGTTACGGGGAGCATCCCGATGATCCACAGAAGCTGTCAATCGCTTCAAAATATCGGAGTAGGCCTACTAAAAGACCCTACATTTATGGGTAATTTTGTCATACTGCCTCCAAACAATCTAGTGGAAGTGGCCATGATGGGAACCTGCAATATGGTATCTTCTATTAAGAGGATTTCTGAACATGATGTTAGCATGGATCATCGCCAGGTATTGCCTCCAAGCCCCATAGAAATATTGTAGCAATCAATGTTCTTGACCTGGGCAGCAAACTCAAATCAACACTCATCAAGAATTTGGGTAGATAGGTCTAAGGAATATGGTACCTCTTCAGATCCTTGGTTGCATGTACATTCTACAGATGAAGGAATCATTTAGTCAATGATGATAGGAGAGGCACCATGGGAAGATTACCACGATTGTTCCCATCTTCCAGATTACAATGAAGATTGTTCTTGTAACCTTAATCATCCTTTAGTTTTTGATTTCCTATCAAATACTGTAAATACGGTGGATTCCAAGTGAAATCTGTCCAATATTGAAGAAACTATCACCATAAATATCTTGATCAAACCGAATGATGTAGTGAATATTCATGTCAGCAAATATTGTTCTTCTTCAGAACTAGAAGTATATTACACTCTCTTTCCTAAGTTCAGAGATGTCTTTGCATGGTTGTATGAAGAAATGCCAGGCATTGACTCGAGCATAGTTGAACATGAAATTAAGATGTATTCAGATGTCAAACTAGTACGACAATGGCTTCACAGGTGCACCCGATGAAAGCCACTACCATTAAGGTAGAAGATGAAAAACGTTTACATGCTGGTTTCATTTACCCATTCCTCTAAATGATTGGGTATCGAATATTGTTCCTATGATGAAAAAGCAAGGAACAATTAGAGTGGGCATCGATTACAGGGATGTAAATCAAGATTTCCCAAAGGACAACTACCCTGCACCCTTCATCGACCAGATAATTGATGAATGCACCGGGTGGGAAATATTTTCATTTATGGATGGATTTTCCAGGTATAATCAAATAAATATCCACCCACAGGACCAGTCGAAGACTGCATTTAATTGTCCATGGGGCACATTCACATACCGCAAATTACCTTTCAGTTTAAAGAACACAGGGGAAAATTTTCAAAGGGCTATGAATTATGCCTTCCATGACATCAAGAATATCGTGCAACCATATCTCAATGATATTCTAGCTCATTTGCGAAAGCGAACTAATCATTTGGAGCATTTGAGAGCTATATTTCTACGTTGTTGATACTACAAGATACGACTCAATCCGCACAAATGTCTGTTTTGTGTCGGTTCTAGTCATTTACTTGGCTTTGTGGTTTCAAAGGACGGGATTCGTCTCAACCCATGTAAGGTTTAGGAAATCATCAATATGCCTCCACCTTCAAATTTTCTTCAGATTCAGAATCTCCAAGGGAAAGAAAAATTTCTAAGGAGGTTCATTCCAAATTACGTTGAACTTGCTAAAGGTTATACGTGTCTTTTGAAAAAAGAAGTGCCCTTCAACTGGGATCAAGTTGCGCAAGCTTCCTTTGATGCTCTAAAGGAATCCCTAATAAAAGCATCATTAATGTATGCTCCTCACTATCAAAAAGACTTTAACCTGTATCTAGTTGCAATAGATACGACCATCACAATGGTTTTATTTCAAGAAGACAATGGAATTGAACATCCTGTCTATTATTTAAGTCAAAAATTAAATGATATAGAAAGAAAGTACTCCTATATTGAAAAGCTAGCTCTTGTAGCTGTTCAAGTAGTACAGAGATTTCGACACTATATCCTCTTTCACAAAACTACCATTTTGTCAGACTGCAACCCTATGACTTACATCTTGTCGCGATAGTTGCTTGGGGGAAATATTTGAAATGGATAGATATTTTGCAAGAGTTTGATCTGGAATTTGTAAAATCCAAATCAAAGAAATCTCTGGTTTTCACGGAGTTACAATGCGACTTCCCATCATCGTCCAATGATTCAGCATCCAAAGTAACAATCCTGGATGAATCTTTGTTTCTGATATCATCGAGCGATCCGTGGTATGGAGATATAATCATCTATTTCCAAACCCACACATATAGGCCTAATACCTCTCACTCAGAACAACGGCGTACTCGATACCAAGAAAAAATCTACATGATCGTCAGTGATACACTTTACCATCATGGTATCGATACAGTTCTGCAAAGGTGCCTCACCCATGAGGAGGCCGAAAAAGTCTTCAATGATTGTCTTTCAGGTGCGTGTGGGGGGCATCAATCTTGTTACACTACGACACAAAAGATTTTATGAGTAGGTTACTTTTGGCCAACAATGTTCAAAGATTGCATAACCGCAGTCAGAAGTTGACATGCTTGTCAAATCTTCGACCACAAAATCAGAATACTACCCGCACCTCTGCATCTAGTAGTTGTTGTTGGGACATTCACTAAATGGGGCATACATTTCATGACATGCAAGCCCACCTCCGTCGGGGGGCATGGGTACATCATAGACGTAGTCGACTATTTTACGAAATGGGCTGAGGTGATGCCTATATTAAACAATAGTGGTGAAACGGCTGCTCTTTTCTTTTTCAATCATATAGTCTCTAGATTCAGTGTTCCACAATCTATAGTCATAGATCATGGATCGCATTTCCACAATCACATGATGGTTGAATTGGCTGCCAAATTAAGACTGTCCCATGACAGCTCTACTCCGTATTATCCGCAAGCTAATGGGCAAGTTCAGGCGATCAACAAATTGCTGAAGCTTATGATGCAAACCAGACATCGGTAAGAAATGCAACCGGATTTACACCCTTTCAGCTGGTGTATGGTCTGGAAGTAGTCTTACCAGTTCAACACGAAATTTCATCTCTTAAGCTCGCAGTTGACCTTCTCCCCAGAACTTCAGAGGAAGAGGCTTGTTTCTTGGAATTAATCCAACTAGATGAAACACATCGTGACATCGCCTTGGCTAATGAAGTGCATAAGAAATGATTCAAGGCGCAATTTGACAAGAATGTCAAACCACGTGTCCTCTCAGAAGGTGACCTGGTCTTACTTTACGATCAGGAATCCGATAAATTGGGAGCAGGTAAGTTCCAGTATTTGTGGATGGGTCCCTATATTTTTAAGTGTGTATTAACAAAAGGGGCCTATGAGCTAGTAGATTACGATGAGATTCCACTGTCGCAGCCCCAAAACATGTTGCACCTTAAGTGTTACTATGCTTGACTAAGCATAGTAATCTCTTCATATGCTTTTGTTACATTTTTGTTTTCATTAAGAGTGATTATTTTGGTTAGGTAATCCATTTTTACATTTGTTGGAGATGTCGAACCTTTTGGAATCATTTGTTGGATAGGCCAATGGAGCGAGATGTAGTATGCGGAACATATCTTCTGTAGCCTGGGCCATCTTTTATCCAAGCGCCGAGTTAGTGAGTTTCAGAGGGATATGTATTCGTCGATCAACGAACAACATTACTGAACATAGCGCGTTGATAGAGCTCCTTTCTGATGCCATCGCGCATGGCATACACCAACTTGTCATCAAGCTAGACTCACAACTCATCATTCTACAGCCTACTGCCATCTATTCTGTTTGAAATTTAACTATCTATCAAATGTTCCTAAGGGTCAAGATTTTGGAAAGGCAGTTTGATTCTATTCAATATCAGTACATTTCTAGAAACTTAAACACATTAACCGATTCATTAGCAAATTATGTGTTAGATAGACATTTCCAACATTTATAAAAGAAAATCATTTCATCAACATTTGCATCAGGATCATATAACTTAACCAAAATAAAGCTCCGAAAATCAAAAATATATATCACTGTTTATAGTTTTCACATAATGTTCTGTGTCCAGGACAAAATCGGTCATACAACCCAAAAACTCAAAAATGCAAGGAAGCACCATAGATTAATGGTGCTGGTGATAACAAGTCACCACCTGTGCGATCATGCGTAAAAGCCTAATCCATCGACTCGACATGCCAGTAGTATGGTGTTGTAATCTCAGAGGTAACTCGTCGGTCCTCACATCCAAAATACCAAGGGTGAGGCCCTCGATCTGATCCTGCAATACTGCAAGGGTCTCGGCTACATCTAGATTGTGGAGTATCAAAGAAGGTATATTTCGATGGTCATTTCAGTATCTTTTCATTAGAACTTATCAGCCTTTTGCATTAGAAACTTAGACAATAATAAGGATTTATAACGAAACACGTGAGATTAATAGAAAACGCTGATAATTGTCATTCCTATGTGCAAGGGGGAGGAAAAAAAGAAAGTGGCCATCCCAAAGGAAAAGACAAAGATGAACTAACTACTGTCCCTTTGACGGGAGACCAGGTGCAAACCAGATCAAAACGGACCAACCCAGGAAAGGAAGCGGAGATACCAGCGAGGAGTAGAAAAGGAAAGAAGTGACTTGGGATTAATGATTATGCGAATCCCTCAGGATCTTAGATCTTGAGGGATCGTTATTTTATCTATTTCGGCGTCTAGATATCTCCGTCATCATCCTTATATAAGGGATAGCGTTGTTGGCTAGAGGGGAGGACTTTTATGTAATTTCTTTTAAGAAAGATCAAGACTATGATCTTTACGTTCTGTTGAAGACTTGAGTTACTGTAATTCTACTTCATGCATTAATACAGACTTGGTTACTCTTTTATCTTTGAGCCTGGATCAATCTTAAGCGGTGTACCCCCAGAGGCTAAGGGCCCGGCTCTAGAGGACACTTGCTCTTGTACCATTACGCGTGGTTTCAATGTGGTTTGTTTATAGACGTGATCTAGTAATTTGTGGTGTTTTAAGAACGTTTATATAACATGCTCTGTTATGTTTAACTCATTTAATGTTCCTGCAAACAAAAGTCTTATATTGACTTTGCATCATGTTACCAATCCTTTAAATGTTGATTAATCTCTAGAGGATACTGTCATTCCATTACAGAGTTTTATGTGATTGTGCTTTAGCATTACAACATTTATCTTGAAAAGTCTGATTTCACATGATTATTGAATCCTTGAATGTTACTGTTTTCGTCTTGAGATGCAATCGTATGCTTTTATTTAGAGCGATAACAAAACCAGATTAAGCATGTTGTGTTTATATGGTTTTTAGTATTATTTCATCTTGGATCCATAGGTAGTGTCGTTCCATAGTATGTGTACATCTTTAAGAGCGAAGGATTGATGTTTCGATTGGTGTGATTAAATAGAGTTATAGCTTGACGAATTTGGTTACTGCTTATTTCTCACTTGTTGTTCCGTTTTTGAATTGTTGTTCCATTTCAGTTGTTGTTCCATTTCTGAATTGTTGTTTCATTTTAGTTGTTGTTCCATTTCAATTGCTATTCCATTTCAAGATTGCTTAGTTGATATTTTATTTACTTGCCATTTCTTATTTGTTAAGGATGGTCTCAGGCTGTAGTGAGCATTGACATCTTCTACCTGGCTCCCAGACCTCTGATCTGCTCCCGTCAGTTATGAAAGGGATGGGTTATTGCTACCGAACCCTTGACTGATGTGTTGTTCTATTTCATTGCTATTTTCTTTACTTGTCGTTTCATTTCTATTCATTAAGGATGATCTCAGGCCGTTGTGAGCGTCAGCATCTGCTACCTAGCTCCCAGACCTCGGATCTATTCTCATCAGTTACGAAAACGATGGGTTATTTCTACCGAACCTTTGGCTGATGCATTGCTTGGTGTGATTTAGCCTTTTGAAGTAATTAAGTTGTAGACATGCATCAATTTACTTTTGTAGTTTTAGAAGTTGTACTACGAGCATTACTCTGGCAAATGCTAAGCCTCAGACTGAGACACTCTTTGAAATAGCAAGACGTTCTCGAATTGACATATTAATGTGAGGTAACTAGAGGTGAAAGAGACCATTTTTATGGCTCTACATTTTGGCGCCATTGCCGAGGAAAGAGTGTAGCCATTTGTTTTTTTCAGGGTAGTGTACTAACCTGCTAGGGAAGAATTGGGTTTTGAAAATGGAAGGTAAGAACCTACGTACGGAGCATGTAAAAGAGCTACTCCTTTGCCTGCTTTGCTACAGAATTGTTGCTATTTTCTTAAGAAGGATTTAGTAGTTAAATTGAGTGCATGACTAAGCAGAAAAAGCCGGAGAAAAATTCCAAACCTTTGCCAAAGCTAGAAAACGCTAAGGGGTTGGTGACCCTTGGTCGATCAACCTTCATAGATGAGATCTATAAGAAAGTCGAATCTCAGCCTTCAGTAGGACCCAGGAAAGTCATTTCCAAATAGCCTACTAGCTCCCTTCAAGCCACAAGTTCACCATCTGTAGCCTTTGCTAAGGTGCATAGTAAAACTGACGAACAGAACATTCAAGAAATTGAAAATTCTATTCCAGAACGATTGCAAGAAGGGAATTTCAGTAATCTTTGTGAAGGTGAAGGGGAAACAGGGGACACTGAGGAGCCGAGATCTCCTCTTAGGATAACTTAGCCATTGAATAGCCCAGACAAAGGGAGTGCGGTAAAAATTATTATTGAAGGGACCCAATCCCCTCAGACAGAAATCCTAGATAGAGGAAGTGCTATTAAAACTGTTCCTGTCAAAGACATTCCTCCTCAACCTAGGAATACCCTCTTAGATATTCTGGAAGGTTATTGGCATATATTTGACCCAATGGCTCAAAATCTGCCAAACACCCAAACCTCTACATTACAATACCCCATAGTGGATTCCGTAGAAAATGCCCCTATGAAAGCAATCCCCCTTCAACATATCCCTACATTTCACGGGCTTACATTGGAGGACCCGGATGCATTTTTATTTGAATTTGATGTACGGTGCAGGGGATATGATTACACCACTGACCCCCAGAAACTAAAACTGTTCCCCTCTACTCTGAAAGGGGCTGCTTTAAGATGGTTTATGGGATTAGGTAGTGGGGTTATAAATAACTGGGAACAAATGAAAGAATCTTTTTTTTTTAAATATCAAGATTATTGTAGGTCTAGAGAACTAAAAGATGAAACATTTCAGATGATAGCTAGACCAAATGAAACATTAGAGGAATATGTGGAACATTTCCAGTATAATCTACAATGATCTCCCTATGCATCACTGCCTTTGCCTGATAATGTGTTGAAAACAACATTAATAAGGGGCATGAAAGAGCAATGTATTGAAACATTAAACATTATGGGGAAAGGGGATATTTATCAGGAAAGTTTTGCCAATATAATTGATTTATGCATCAGGAGTTCGAGAGGCAATACACAAATCAAACCAACAGAACATGATCAGTTTACAAGAGAAAACAAAATCCCATCAGAAGGAGTAACGCGTGTGGAAATTGGAAATTTATTTGAAAATTTTAAAATTGATATACTAGGAACACTGACTACACAATTGGACGTTTTGTAGGCCAAGCAAAAGCAAATGGAGGCAGAACAGAATTTGGCAATCTTCTGCCCCAAATGTAGGAAGAAGCATAGCCATAAGGAGTGTCCACTAGACACAGTCCAGACATGCGCAAGCTGTACAAGGGATCACTCTACAGAAAGTTGTCCCCCATTACTGGGACTAAAAGCGGTATATAAGGAGGCAGAAGAAGAACCAGAAGCAGTATATTTACTCAACCAACATCATCAGTGGCAGCCACGACAAACTGGTATGTTTTCAAACCTAGCTTCTCCTTTTCAGTATCCGCAGTACAATACTCAATAGAATAATACATGGCAAAGTTAGTTTCAGCCCCCATTTCCAAGCTGGTCATCACAGTCATATCCTTCTGTGAACCCGTGGCTAAATCAGACAAGCCAGTCTGGTTGGTCGAATCCTCCTTATCCCCCACCATACTGGCAAAACAACCCATACCCACCACAATGGACTCCCCCCACTTCACAAGGTTCAGTCTGGC
>APFE030244211.1:21385-43500 GCA_000404065.3 Pinus taeda
CCACAATGGACTCCCCCCACTTCACAAGGTTCAGTCTGGCAGACTAACTGGCAGAGACCAACACAGCAGCCAGTAGGAAATATTCCTTTCCCTCAACCTACACTGTCAGCTTTACAGCAAAATCCCCAATCTAATCTGAGACCCCAACTCCCAGCCTAGCCCAATCCCAATCCAAATAACAGACCGGTCCAATCTCTCCAAATTTTAGAAACACCAAAATAAGGACCCGATCTGAGGGAGTGTAATGATCTTCAGCTAAGATCTGGGCGTATTATCCAAACTAAGGGAAATAAAACAGTTCATATTGAAGATAAGTTACCTAGAGAACATCTGTCACAAGAGGAGGATGTGAATAGACAACAAACTCATAATCAAGCAACCACATCCTCTCCTCCGTTCCCAGAACGATTAGTCATACCTCGACGCATACAACAACCTAATTTTGACATTCTGGGAGAATTACAAAATTTGTACCTAAAAATTCCATTCCTCCAGGCCATTCAAGACATCCCAATATACACAAAAACTATTTAGATTTGTGCATAAAAAGACCAAGGAGGAATATAATAGATAATCCAAGAGTTCAAGTAGTCGGCACTTTATCTGACCTATTATCAGGAAAGGAAACACCCATTAAGTATGAAGACCCAGGAAACTCAATAGTAACTGTTCAAATTTACGGTCAAACCTTGCCCAATGCCTTAGTTGATCTTGGAGCTCCAATCAATATATTGACAACCACTACTTTCCAAAAGCTAGGCATTACATCTGCAGAACCCACCTCCACTCTTCTAGAATTGGCTGATCAATCTGTGGTTAGGCGGAAAGGCATACTACATGATGTCATGGTCTCGGTTGACTCCTGGGAATACCCAACTGATTTTCTAATAATAAACCCTAAAACTCGACTTGATGGACATCCCTTGATCTTAGGAAGACCTTGGCTCGCTACCGTTGATGCCTATATCGGCTGTCGGCAAGGGAACATGATCATAACCAAGGGGGTGGATATCAAGAATTTAGTACTATATCCCCCAACGCAGCCAAGCATCGCAATAGTTAAAACTAATAGGCACCCTATATCATATCTTACTGACAACATTAGATCTCCATTAACTATACAAGAAGCACTTGAGTTCAAAGACCAAACAAAAGATGATTTAATTAGTAATTTCATTAGTCAAACTGAACTCATATCTCATACCCAGTGTCATATGATAAAAGCAGCATTTTATAACGAAGTAGAAGAGGAACCTCTGAAAGATACACATGATCACACAATCCCCGTCACTTTAGTTGCACATAGTAAAATTGTGGAAATTGAACCTGGAAAGACCTTAAACATTAACGCTAACCTTTCACCCGAACAAGAAACAAAGCTCATCCATATCTTAAGGAAATATAAAGAAGCATTTGCATGGGATTACCCTGATATGAAAGGAATTGACCCTCAATTATGTACACACCACATCTACATAGAAAATGATGCAAGACCTGTTAGGCAGCCTTTAAGAAGACTAAATCTGCATCTAAAAGAAGTAGTAAAATCCGAGCTTCAAAAACTTTTATATGTTAACTTCATCTACCCTATCTCTGATAGTAAATGGGTCTCCCCGTGTGTGGTGGTGCCGAAAAAGAATGGGAAGTGGAGAATCTGCATGGACTATAGGGAGCTAAATAAGGCAACGTAAAAAGATCACTTTCCTCTCCCATTCATCAACCAAGTATTGGATGCTTTGGTAGGGAAGAAATTATTTTCTTTTATCGATGGCTTCAGTGGGTATAACCAAATACAGGTTGCCCCTGAAGATCAGGACAAAACTACTTTTACTTGTCCTTGGGGAACATTCGCCTACCGAGTTTTACCTTTTAGCTTATGTAATGCCCCTGCCACATTCCAAAGGGCTATCCTTAACATTTTTTTAGATTTAATACATGAAGGACTGGAAGTATATATGGACGACTTTACTCCATACAGGGATGAGTTTGATCCAGCATTGGATACACTAGAAAAAGTCCTACAATGTTGCATAGCTACCAGGCTTTGTTTAAGCCATGAAAAATGTTACATGATGATGACGGAAGGACTTATTTAGGACACTATATTTCAGCAACTAGAATTTAGGTAGACCCAGCCAAAATCCAAATACTTTTTCTTATTCCTACTCCTACTACTCAAACAGAGGTACGTAACTTTCTTGGATTCTCTGGTTACTACAGAAGATTTATATAAAATTATTCACGTATTGTTGCACCATTGTATGCACTAACTGGTAATGTTGATTTTCTTTGGACAGAAAAATGTGAACGTGCCTTCAATGATCTGAAGAAGCTCGTATCTACAGCCCCAGTCCTTCAGGGACCGAATTGGGATTTTCCATTCTAGATATCATCTGATGCCTCAGACACAACCATTGGAGCAGTCCTTGGACAGGAGGAGGATAGAAAACCATATGCAATTTATTACATTAGCAAAAATATATCCCCTGCTGAATTAAATTATACTATCGCTGAAAAGGAATTTCTAGCTATTATACATGTTGTCAATAAATTCAGACATTCCATTACTAGATATCATGTTATCTTGTACACAGATCATTCTGCTATAAAATATTTAGTAAACAAGCCTATCAAAAATGGCAGAATAACTAGATGGATGATTTTATTGCAGGAATTTGATATTACAATCAAGGATCGACCTGGGAAAGAAAACCTGGTAGCTGATTTCCTCTCAAGAATGCCAAAACTAGTTGATGCAGCAGCAGTTGAAGATCAATTTCCAGATGAGCATCTCTTTGCCATTGTTGTTCAAACACCTTGGTATGCTGATGTTGCCAATTACCTAGCAGTAGGTAAGTTACCAAAGTATCTAACCCCTAATGAGCGAAAACAGATTGTTCAGCGAAGTACCAAATTTTCCTGGATTGGTGGCTATTTGTTTCACACAGGGGCAAACATGCAAATCAGGAGATGCGTTCGACAAGACAAAATTTTTGATATATTGAAAGCATGCCATGACCAACCATGTCATGGACATTTCGTTGATTGCAGGACTGCACATAAAGTGTTACACACAGGGTATTATTGGCCCACAATTTTCAAAGATGCAAAGAAATTTGTCCAAGCATGTGACAATTTCCAGAGAGCAGGACGCCCTAGTCAGTTGGATGAGATGCTTTTGAAACCACAACTAGTCATCAAACCATTTGAGCGTTGGACTCTTGATTTCATGGGACCAATCAACCCACCATCAAACCAGAAAACATGCATTTTGGTGGCAACAAAATATGTCACCAAGTGGGTTGAAGTAGAGGCCTTGCCTAGAGCTACAAAAGAATCTATTATATAGTTCCTGCTCCATCTATTTGTACGCTACGGCCTTCCTAGAGAGATAATTACAGATGGAGGGCCATATTTTGCTAGGAACAAAATAGCGGCAACACTCAACAACTATCATGTCCAGCATAAAATTACCACCCCATATCACCCACAGGCAAATGGCAAGTAGAAATCAGCAATAAGATAATAGAAACAATTCTAACAAAAACAGTTGCATCACATAGATAGGATTGTGCTGCTAGACTACCTGAAGCACTGTGGGCTTATAGAACAACATGGAGAAGCACCACTGGTCACTCACCTTGCCAGCTAACGTTTGGAAAACAACCTATTTTTCCTATAGAATTTGAAATCCAGACATTATGAACAACACAAGAAGTTGGTTTTGACTTAACTGAGGCACAGACTAATCGACTACAAGAGATCAATGAGCTGGATGAAATTAGGCTCTTTGCACTTCAACACACTACCCTGATACAGCAACGAAGAGTTAAATGGCATGATGCTCTCATTAAAAATAGAGTCTTCCACGAAGGAGACTGGGCTCTTTTATATGACTCCAGGTTTTAGGACTTCCCCAGGAAACTCCAGACTCGTTGGCTGGGACCATATGAAATCTAGAAAGTACATGATAATGGTACCCTTACCCTAATTACTATTGATGGTTCTGGATATACCTTTAAGGCAAATGGCCATCGAGTCTGTCTCTATCACAAACCACTTACTAGGGAGTCCTTCTGCCAACAGCTACGCCAAGATTCAGATATGGAGATCTTAGGGGAGGAAGACAAGTCTTCCTCACCTGTAACTCACTAAGAAATTTACTTTCCCTTTCAATTTGTACATAACTTCTCGAATTATTTTTGTACATATCTTTGCAACAATTTTTGTTACTTTTGTTGTTCCTTTTTTTCAAAAGGAATAGCACTTTTGGTTTTCTGCTGTTATTTTTCTAAAAGGAACAACACTTTGTGTTTTTGTTGTTCCTTTTGTAAAAGGAACAACACTTTTGATTTTTTTTGTTCCTTTTCCAAAAGGAACAACACTTTGTGTTTTTGTTGTTCCTTTTGTAAAAGGAACAACACTTTTGATTTTTGTTGTTCCTTTTCCAAAAGGAACAACACTTTTGATTTTTGTTGTTCCTTTTCCAAAAGGGACAGCACTCGTGATTTTTGCTATTCCTTTTTCAAAAGGAAGAACACCTATGTTTTGTTGTTCCTTTTTCAAAAGGAACAACACTTGTGTGTTTTGTTGTTCCTTTTTCAAAAGGAACATCACTTGTGTGTTTCTGATGTTCCTTTTTCAAAAGGAACATCACTTGTGTGTTTTTGTTGTTCCTTTTCCAAAAGGAACAACACTTTTGATTTGTGTTGTTCCTTTTCCAAAAGGAACAACACTTTTTGCTTTCTGTCATTCCTTTTGCAAAAGGAACAACACTTTTGATTTTTGTTGTTCCCTTTCCAAAAGGAACAACACTTTTTTCTTTTTGCCGTTCCTTTTCCAAAAGGAACAACGCTTGTGTGTTTTGTTCTTCCTTTTTCAAAAGGAACAAAACTTGTGGGTTTTTGCTGTCCCTTTTTCAAAAGGAACAAATTTTTGTTGTTCCTTTTCCAAAAGGAACAACACTTTTTGATTTCTGCTGTTCCTTTCTCAAAGGAGTGACACTTGTTTGATTTTGTTGTTCCTTTTCAAAAGGAACAACACTGTTGATTTCTACTGTTCCTTTCTCCAAACGAACAAAATTTGTGAACTGTTGTTGTGCCCTTCCTCGAAAAGAACACTACTTATATGATTTTGATCTCCTTGTGAAACAACTTGTTTGTTCTGTTATTCTAAATTAAGGATGCTTATTGATAATGTTCTTTCAAAGTCTTTTTGAATATGGCTATGCACTTATGTGATGCAAACAAAAGCACAGCATATGGAAATCAGTAAATCATAAATCGCTATCTTTATAAGAGACCGCCCTGAATTGGTGAAAGGACGCAGGGAAAGACATGCTTATTCATCATTTTTTGCTACCATTGTTCTACTAATTCCGTTCTAATTGGTTATCTGTATCATGATGGTTCCTTTTTAATCCTCTCTGATTATCATTCAGCAATAAGAACAAAGGATCTATACCTTTCTATTGGGATATTAAGACTTCTTCCACCATTCCTACTCTTAAGGAGTGTTGAACCACCCTTTGTGTATAAATAGGAAAGGCTCTTTATGATAAAAAAACAAGAAGAAAAAAGAGGGAAGCAAAACATGGTTTCTAAATTATCAAATTGCAAGATAGGAAGTCTCATTACGAGCTGGCCTACCATGATCATCAGAACGGAAGTGAAGTGGCATTCCCACTATGGCCACCACACCTGGGAAATGGTCCAAAAGGTATATCAAACAAATAACCCTTGGAATAGGAGGTCCCATCACGAGCCGGCCTACCCACTATTCGCTCCTCCCTCGTGAATGGCATTATGACTAACTGGACACCAAGCCAGCATAGTGGCCTACATTTTGACATTACACAACGCTTCCTAGCATACACAAAGGACTATGGTTCTAGGGGTGAAACAAACAACTCTGCCAAGGTTATGGACACCTGTCGGCAGCAGAGCACTGTTAATGGTATTGAAGTCGCATTTTTACACCAATAGGTAAGAAGATTGTATCCTCTTGTTTCTTATGCCGTGGTAATTAATTATATAATATTACCCAACCATATAGCACATGACTATATATTATCGCCAATCATTACAGAGCTAGTGACAGTGATCGCATGAGACTCTCTATTTATGGCAAATGTCTTATCCCCGAACTTCCATCAAATCACCATAGTCCCTTACGTATTAAAGAAATGTAACTTTATACCTCAATTTCAGTAATAGGATATTTTTGTAAGCATGGCATATTTCCATACGCTGTTCCATAAAGACCTCATGGCAGAATAGACGCTGCTCCTTTATTTGACGGTTGGGACAACCTATCACGTTGTGGGGGGGGAGGTAACCTCATCATTCCCCAGAGCACGTGTCAGTCTGTTATTTGAGAAATTGTGTACTCGGGCACAGCACGGCTCAACGGTAATATCTTTTTCTATTTTTGTTTTCTTCTATATGAGCTGTTGTTCGAAGCCATTTCCACTACATACGCTGTAGCATTAGAATTTGAACGAGTAATACACCATCATCTTCTTTGCGCTTCAACAAACAGCTGCCGTTCCTTTGAGAATTTGCAGTGAAACTATGGGAGGAAGGTCAGTTCGCCGAGAACCACAAGTATTAACTGTTTCGGCTACAGCTCAAAGAATCCTAAAGAAAGCAGGATGGTTGACCTATCTCAACTGCCTGAAGGAGTCCAATGAAACAGTAGCGATTGAATTTTTATAGAATTTGCAGGAAGACTACTCCATGGTAAGAGGAAGGCGAATAGTAGTCACCGATGACATAATAGCAAGAGTCTCGGGACTACCAGCCACTAGACCAGTATGGACGATAAAGAAGGAAAGGCTGCAGAAGATTTTAGAAATCTTTCAGGACGAGGGCCAGATTTTGACAATTTGAGGAAAGGGGGTGCTGCCAGCAATGCTAGGAGAGCCATGGGCAGAATTAGCAAAAATCATCCAAATCTACATCACCTGTGAAGGCAGAAAAGACGTGGTAAGACCATGACATCTTAAACTCCTAGCTGTCTTAAAACAAAAATGTTCTGTGAATTTACCTGCATTGTTGAATTCAGTACTGCATGACGTTGCATGAAGCATGAAAAGGGCACAGCACGTAGATTCAGTCGTTAGCCACCACAGATTAATTCGATTGATAGTTAATTGTAGTCTCACCCAGTAGCAGAGCAGCTGGGAAGAACTAATTACCATCATCAATGGAGGGACGGCCACATCCGGACGCCCGAAAAAACGAAAACAAGTTGCTAGCACATCCCAACGTTCAGAAAAATGGAAGCAGGACACTTGCACAGAGGAGCAACCTGAAAAACAATCTGAAAAATGGAAACATGACACCAGTACACCCGAACAACCAGAAAAACACAGAAAATCAGCACGGTTCGCATGGCTACGGGGAGGGCTGAAGAAGCTCCAGGAAGGCATGAGCCAAGCAATAGAAATCGAAGATGAGAAGTCTGCAGAGGTAGAAATGAAAGAAGAAGACAACGAGGAAGCAGAGCAGGCTATAGAGACAGAAACAGAAGAAGAAAACGACGAGGAAGCAAAGCAGTCTGCAGAGACAGAAACGGAAGAAGAAGACATCGAGGAAGAAGAGCAGTCTGCAGAGGCAGAAATAAAAGAAGAAGAAAAGGAGGTAGAGCAATCTGCAGAGAGAGAAGAAGAAAAGGATAAGCAATATGAAGAAGAAGGAGATGAGAAAAAAGAATCCGAGCAGTCTGAGTAGGAGGAAGGAGTGGAACAGCAGGAAGGTAGCCCATTACAAGATCTGTTAGGGGAAGATGAATTGGCCAACATTTTGGCCAATATGGGCGAATATGGCCAACCCCCGAGTCCATCAAACCTCCATGCCGTAGAGAAACCCCAAGAGAAAAATTCACCCGAGGACTCACATGCAGAAGAGGCAGGAGTAGAAAATTTGTCCATTCATAATGAGAAGATATCAGAAAATGTTGAGCAGGAACAACCCGTTCCTAATCAGAAGGCACTGGAAGAAAGTCCGAAGGAAATAAGGGCAGAAGAAGAATTAGCCCAAGAAATAACAGATCTAGGTAAGGTTCTTACCCCAGAACAACCACCATAGGGAGAAAACCAGGAAGTTAGCCACAGTCCAAACCACAGCGAACAGCCTGTTGTTCCTTCTGAAGAGATGATGGAAATAAGGGAATCACGAAAGGAACAGCAGAGATTGTTGAACATAATATTCCAACTTCATCAGCAGATTAGGTTTCTAAAGGTGAGGTAAAGTGTAAAAGGGACTTCAGGGAGGAAAGGTTTAACCACACCAGTAAGATCCCTTAAGGGCAAGAGGCGGAGAACCAGAATCCATCCCACTGCTTAAAACCCTGACAAAAGCAAAACTGTTGTTCCAAATGAAGCTGAAAAGCAGACTGCTGTTACAATTGAAAAGGAACAGCAGTGGGCTGGACTTCATGTTAAAATTGAAACGGATGATAAGATGGTTCAGATGGAGGCACCACCTTTGGGAGTAATAAGGGTTCTGAACTCGAAGCAGCGCAATAAGAAATTTCAAGTAAAGCTCCCGACCTCCATGGCTGCATGGAAGAAGGATCCGAAAATGATAACCCTTCACAAAAATTTGAAGCAGGCCCAGCAAGAAGCAGAAAATCTTAGGGAGCAAACGGTCCCCCGAGAAAAATATGAAGAACTACAGCAGCAGCTAAGGAACGTCAACTTATCGGAAAGCCAAGCTTTTGAAGGATGGTGAAGGGAACAAGAGAAAGTTGCAAAGGTGACTCGTATATTAGATGTAGTTATCAAACAGATGGATACCTTGTGCTCCCTATACAATGACGTCCTAGCATGTAGAGCCCCTACCAAGAACTATGCCCTATTTTTAATGGAAAGGTATTTACAATTGAAAATAAAGGTTGTTAAAGCAGGTGCTCCCATACAAATTAACACTATAAATGATTTTATAAATTGCTGTAAACATTATGGGGTAAAAGTGCAAAGATTATTGTGTGAATTTTACTTGCATAACCTTGTACTAGAACAAGAGACCAAACTAAACCCTGACCCTTTTGTTGGGGACATTCAATTGCAAGCATTTATCTCATTTGCAGTCAATCAAATTAAATGGCTCAAAGCCTACAACGCTTTTCAAAGACAAGAAAACAGATTAGATCTATGGGTAAGAGCTAAGCCTAGGGACCCAGAACAGTTATGGAGGAGACATAGAAATCTCATGAAGGCTCCAAGAGTGATTGAAGCATTAGGACCCATGCATGAAGCAATCATTCGGTAGGGACTTGAATACTTTCCTCTATTAAAGACCCTACCGTTGAAGCAGCTAAATTTCGATATCAAATATCTAATCCGAGCATCCAGCTCAGAGAACCATTTAAGTATGAGAATTTTAAACTTGCTGCTAACCGATTCCCCCTCTATGGCAAAATTTTTTTGAGGGCAGGGCCATCCTCGTTAGGATATAGGTTCCGGAGTCCAATCATTTGGCATCCTGCACCCAGTTACCAAGCCCTGTATGAGATGCCTGAGGGCCAGACAGGCCATTTCTTGATCGTTTAGTTTCGCATCATGGCTGTACGCCCTCACACGAGATTTCATCTCTAGCCTACTCACTCACTGCTTTGCATGTCAACTAGAATGTTTTCATGAGGCCATGAAAAAGGGTAAGCTGGGGGGTGTGTGGAGTATCAAAGAAGGTATGTTTCGATGGTTATTTCAACATCTTTTAATTAGAACTTATAAGCCTTTTGCATTAGAAACTTAGACAATAATAAGGATTTATAACGAAACACGTGAGATTAATGGAGAACGCTTATAATTGTGATTCCTATGTGCAGGAGGGAGGAAAAACGGAAAGTGGCCATCCCAAAGGAAAAGACAAAGATGAACTAACTGCTGTCCCTTTGACGGGAGACCGCGTGCAAACCAGATCAAAACGACCAACCCAGGAAAGGAAGTGGAGATACCAGCTCGGAGCAGAAAAGGAAAGAAGTGACTCAGGATTAACGATTCTGCGAATCCCTCAGGATCTTAGATCCTGAGGGATCGCTATTTTATCTATTTCTGCATCTAGATATCTCCGTCATCATCCTTATATAAGGGATAGCGTTGTTGGCTAGAAGGGGGGACCTTTTATGTAATTTATTTTAAGAAAGATCAAGACTATGATCGTTATGTTCTGTTGAAGACTTGAGTTACTGTAATTCTACTTCATGCATTAATACAGACTTGGTTACTCTTTTATCTTTGAGCCTGGATCAATCTTAAGCGGTGTACCCCTGGAGGCTAAGGGCCCGGCCCTCGAGGACACTTGCTCTTGTACCATTACGCGTGGTTTCTGTGCGGTTTGTTTATAAACGTGATCTGGTAATCTGTTGTGTTTTAAGAACGTTTATATTACATGTTCTGTTATGTTTAACTCATTTAATGTTCCTGCAAACAAAAGTCTTATATTGACGCTGTATCATGTTACCAATCCTTTAAAGTGTTGATTAATCTCCACAGGATACTGCCATTACATTACAGAGTTTTATGCGATTGTGATTTAGCATTACAACATTTATCTTGAAAAGTATTTTTTCACATGATTATTGAATCCTTGAATGTTACTGTTTTCGTCTTGAGATGCAATCGTATGCTTTTACTTAGAGCGATAACAGAATCAGATTAAGCATGTTGTGTTTATATAGTTTTTAGTATTATTTCATCTTGGATCCATAGGTAGTGCTGTTCCATAGTATGTGTACATCTTTAAGAGTGAAGGATTGATGTTTGGATTGGTGTGATTAAATAGAGTTACAGCTTGACGCACTTGGTTACTGCTTATTTCTCACTTGCTGTTCCATTTCAAGATTGCTGACTTGCGGTTTTATTTACTTGCCATTTCTTATTTGTTAAGGATGGTCTTAGGCTGTAGTGAGCGTCAGCATTTGCTACCTGGCTCCCAGACCTCTGACCTGCTCCCATCAGTTATGAAAGGGATGGGTTATTGCTACCGAACCCTTGGCTGATGCGATGTTCTATTTCTTTTCTATTTCCTTTACTTGCCATTTCATTTCTATTCATTAAGGATGAACTCAGGCTGTAATGAGCGCCAACATCTGCTACCTGGCTCCCAGACCTCGGATCTATTCTCATCAGTTACGAAAAGGATGGGTTATTGCTACCGAACCTTTGATTGATGCATTGCTTGGTTTGATTTAGCCTTTTGAAGTAGTTAAGTTGTAGACACGCATCTATTTACTTTTGTAGTTTTAAACAGCTGTACTACGAGCATTGCTCTGACAAGTGCTAAGCCTTAGATCGAGACACTCTTTAAAATAGCAATATGTTCCTGGATTGACATATTAATGTGAGGTAACTAGAGGTGAAAGAGACCCTTTTTATAGCTCTACACCTAGAATCATCATTTGATGAGTTTTACCATGTTAAGGTTCATCCTCAAACTAATATACAAAGGAAGTGGATACTTTAGGCCAAAGGTTTTGTGTCTGTATTTTAATTTGTGTATCTACTTTTGGGTCGTTGGTCAAGCCTCACTCTAGAGAGAATGAATATTTTATATTGTATGATGCTTTTTGAACATATGCCCATTGGATAATATCTTGTTCACTAGCCTTAGAAATAAATCTTTGTTGACAATTTTCCCAAATTGTGTTCCAAGCTGCAACCTTTGAATTTGGATTCCAAGTTTACTCTTATATTTAATGACCTTGGCTAGTATTTGTGGAAAATAAATTCCAATAGTGTCCCATAGGTTTTCAAAGTTGGCGTTCATGGCATTTTGTAGCTCATCCAATCCTTCTTGGCTTCCCAATTTTGGTAGTTATTGCCACGAGTCTTCCCAAAATAGGGTTTGTTATCCACTACTAATCTCCAAAATATAGAGTTGTTGTATTAGGTGGATTCGTTTATGATCTCGATTCCAAATGGATGATCCCACCTATGATACATGCATCAAAATAAGTTGTCAATGATTGAGACCCTATACATATTTAATACACTGAATCAATTTATAGATATCCAATGAACTCGAATCTTACCTCCTAGAACAATGTTTAGGATTTCTATATCTTGAAGGCAAAATCATCCTCTTAGCTTACATAAACAATGTTTTTCTTATGCTACTAGGGCCCATTCTCTTTCCTTAGGAATCCCTTACTAAAGAAATTATGTTTAAATATTGTATATAGAGTTGAGAACACATTTAGGAGTTGTTAGGCATATGAAGAGATAAATTGGGTGAACTTGCAGTACATACTTCAGAATAACTAACCCACCTACAGAGTAAGAGGAAAGCTTTGAGTCCATATTATTTATCAATTCTAACCAAGTACCACTCTTAGGAGTTTGTAATCAGGGGATCCCCCAAGTATTTTGAGAGTAATAAAAATATTTTGAATCCCAAAATGTTAGTGATATGACATTATATTGACAAAGTGTTTTAAAAAGGAAGAGATGGGATTTTGATTTGTTGATATACATACCTGAAGCCTTCATGACGTTATCTAGAAATTGAAAAAAGGTGATTTTTTTTATTGAGGGAGATCCCATGGCCATGGTGTCATCAATGAGTTATTGATGTGATACACAAAGATCTTCCCCAAAAGTCTTAAGACCTTCAATATTCCCCTATTGAACAAATTCCTTCATTTTTCCTAAACTCTTAGTTGCCATAATAAATAGGAAAGGAGAGATGGGATCTCCTTGCCTCATGCATCTCAATAATTTATCCAACTTATCCATCATGTCTAGCAATCATAGTCTTCAATAGTTTGAAGAAGGAAGGACCAATATATTTTGTTAATGGTGTTGACGGTGTTGGACCTGCCAACATGTAAAGGGGATCTCCTCGGTAAGAAGTCTCGATTAAACCTCAGACTGTTTGGTGTAGGAGTCCTAGCAGCAGGTCGTAAAGTAATGCCTTGACCGTGATGTCGCACATAGGCAAGTAATATGACTGTCTCAATATCAAGGGTATGACTGCTGCAGTGAGTCAAGGAAGGTGAATGAAAGGTTCTAACACAAGTGGGTTGGGATGAGTGTGCCCGTTGACAACTTGTATCAATACTTAGTGGGGAAGGGAACAAATGAGTGAAGATGCATCACAAGCTGGAAAGTAGATTAGTCAACAATCCAAAGTGATGGTTAAACCAATAACATATCTGCAACAAGATTCATATAATTTCATTCAAAGCAATTCATACACAAATACGTAAGTTAGACAATGTACATCATTAAAGAAACCATAGCAGTCCAACAACAATAACAACATATGCATGAAAATGTGCTAGCTCTTGTTATATAAAGAAGTGTAAGTTCCAATCATACGATACATCCATGTAAACCTGTTAGCCCCAACAGTGAAATGTTATAGCAACATCCGCCTGCTCCTCCAAAGAGATGAACTAGCTCAATGTAGTGGAGAAGCCAAGGTGCATTACAATAATGTCCAAGCTTTCTTCATGATAGTCTTAACATAAGCTTGGCTGACCAAAAGCCTATACAATGAGTTATGAGGGACTATTTATAAGAAAGGGTGGGGTGACCTCGACATTCCCCTTTGTAACCATTCAACTACCCTCATGACTCTTCACCTACTATATGAATGTTACATCCACTATAGGCACTTGACTTACACTTGACATGACTCAACATTACAATGCACATGTACCCATGTGAACAATGGCTTGAACAAGCCAAACTAGACATCACTCTGACTTAGACAATTATAGAAGTCCAACTACTCGACATCCTCATGCTAATCAATAGTAACATATTGATGCTACTATTTGTAGTCCTTTATAGTGTCCGTGTGTTCTGTTGTGACATCTATCTGAAACCTGAACCTTGCCTCCATAACATCCGATTACACTGCTCCGGCTACTCTGTCCAACTCATTTGAAAACATGCACATCGTTGTCTTCAATGTGTTCAGACCAACAACATACTTGCGCATGATGTCTGCATTGATAGGAAAGTTTGGGTTGGTGGCAATGCGCATCAACTCGTCGAAGTACGAGTCAAGCTCCTGTCGGACCTACTTCTTTGTCTTCGCTTGGGTGAGGGTTTTAAGTGATGGGATTGTATGTGTGCACACCACAACATCCATTCTCTTGAACACTTGTGCATGGGAGGCTTGTATGCTAGTGATGAGTTGTGGTAGGTCCTCATAGTTTCAGATCAAGCTCTGGATACGTGCTTGCAGCTTGACTGCATTGGCCCTCATCCTCTTTGGCAAGTGAAGCGGGGCTCCCTTGTACTTCATCGTCCATGCTTTCATGTTGTCAACAACAACATGTATGATCGTCAAGATACGTGCTCTTCTTGCACATCGCTGCTGCCATCCGTGGAGATGGACGACTGCTTGGTGCACGGTGCCAAACTTGGAGTACAATGCTCATATAACTGTGTCAAGGGAAAATACTTCATCTAGTATTTCCTTCTTCAGTTCAGCTCAGGCGGACATTGTCACCAAGTCTCCCCTTGCTTTGCCACCTGTAGTTCCTTCGTCATTCGCTCATTCTGAGCTATGAGGAAACGAACACTTGAGATAGTGGCTTTGGCATACACTTTGGTTACATTGACCAAAGCAGTTGGATGCTTGTGCACATTAGTCATGATCGCTCATTATTCAACTTGTGCAGGGGATGTTTGGCCTTCCAGAGTCAGTACTCTGTGAGACTGCACAAATCTGTGATGAGATTTGTCAAAGGAAATGTTGTGCATATTTGCTTTTGGCTGACCACCAAGGATCTTAGTGCCTCCTTGGTCATTTGAGAATTTCTCATCATCTGGATGCATTGAAGCAGGTGAGTCAACCTCTTTGCGGTGAGGCATGAGGTCGGTGTCCTGTTCCAACTCTTGTTGCTCCATGTCTGCATCCAACTGTTCAAGCACCTGTTTGATCTCATGAGTAAAGTCTTGCCCTTGCGACGATTCACCTTGTTCACTTGATGCCAGCTGTTCAGATGAATCAACTACTTGCATGGGCACTGCTTCGTATGTCTACACATGATGCACCCCTTGCTGTATTTGCTGTTGTTGTGCTTCCTTCTCCTGTTGGTGCAACTCTTGTTCTTTCCAGAGTTTCTCCCTCAGCTGATGCAAGTCCTTCTCTACTTCTTCCATTCTCTTCTTATCCCTCTACCTTCATGCGATGCGCTTGTCACACTGTTGCCTCTTTTCCTGAATAACCATAGTTGCTTGTTCTACAAGTGGATCTACTTGAAAATTGCAACTTTTCTCCTCCATGCGATTGACAATCTTCCTCTTCCCTTTGTCACGCACAGGTATGCCTGGCTCTACTACCTTTGCTGTTGCTACTACTGCTGGTGCTTTCTGTGATGCTGATTCATGTTTCTTCCCTAACCACTCCACGACGAAGCTGATTTATTCATTGTGTTTGGAGGAACTGTAGCAATGCCTCCATGAGTCTTCCTCAGCCCAATGAAATTCCCCATGGATGTTGGGCCTTCATTCTACTAAGAATGGAAACGACTGTGTTTTTTTGGTCATCAATAAGTTCTCAAAGATGGCCATTATGGCGGCCTGCAAGAAGAATATCACAACAAAAGCCACTACTAAAAGCTTCTTTGAACAAGTGTGGGTACAGTTTGGGATCCCACAGTATATCATCTCATATCGGGATAACAGGTTCCTCAATACATTTTGGTCTAGTCTCTGGTCGATGCTAGACACCAAACTCACTAAGTCCACAGCCTTCCATCCTCAAAATGATGGCCAGACAAATTTTGTCAATAGGATGATCGTACACATTCTGTGCATGTACAACTCACAGCATCCATGCACATGGGATGAGAGCCTCCCCTATGTTCAACACAGCTACAACCGGGCTCTCCACGGCTCGACTAGCCACAACCCTTTTCAGGTGGGCTTGGGATTCCAGCCACTATGTCCCATTGATGTGGCCATGCCATGTGCAGCTACTCACGTAGATTCGGCTCATGTCGAGTCTGCAATAGATAAGGCAAACAACTTCATTGAGAACATCCAACATATTCACGAGTAGGTCCACGACATTATGGAGAAATAAAATGCGAAGTACAAGAAACAACATGATCAACATCAGTTGCCACACATGTTTTAGGTGGGCGAAAAAGTCTGGTTGCATTTGCAAAAGGAACGCCTTACCAGAGCCTATCAGAAACTCAGACCACTTCGATATGGCCCTTCCAACATTACCAAGGTCGTGGGAGCCAATGCATTTGAGCTCAACATTGCCCCGTTCCTTGGCCTTCACCTACTGTTCAATGTGGACCACCTTTGGCCATAATTTCCACCTTTACTAGATACATCCAACATTGCAGAACAACTCACACCAACAGAGTTAAATCTAGATTGCATGGAACAAGCTGCAACTGATCGGATCATGGACACACAGATCAAGCACACTCGTCATCAGAATATCCAACTGTATCGAGTTGTCAAAGTGACGAGGGCAAGTGGCTCACAGGGACCAAGTTCAACAGAAGTTTCCTCATCTCATGGAGAAACTCAATGCAATGGGGACCATTGCTTCCTGAGGGGGAAGGAATGATGCAGGGGTGGATATTCATGGTCACCCACCAAGTCCAATTAGACCCCCACCATTGTTTCTTTCAAATTTTTAGTTTCCTTAATTGTAGCACAGTTTAATATTTTTAGCAGTTTTTCAGGTCCTGAACTTCTGGAGCCGTTTAGAGGCCCTAAACGACGTTTTTTGGGAACACTGGGAGCAACATGTGTCCATGGATTGATGTTTCTCTTCTCAAAGTTGTAGTTATCAGATATATCTTTCTAATGAGATATTGTGCGCGTCAAACGGAGATTGTATGCCAAAGTTACGACCCCCGGAAGTTGATGTACCAATTTACCCAAACAGGGCCCATAGTTTGGTGTTTCATCTTCTAGGGTTAGGTTTTTGGATGTTTAGGGTTTTCCATTGTTTCTAAACAATAAATAGGCCTTCGAGCCTCATTGTAACATAGTTCAGAGGCATGTAGCCGCCACATCTCTTCTCAGAGATAAGCTACCATCGCCCTAGTTGGTTTATTTTCATGTCCGTTTGTAAGAATTTTTCAGTATTTTACAGTAATAAAATGAAGTATTATTTCTATTGCATCTCTATATGTCTGGTTATTCTGTAATTTGTTGCATTCCTATTTAAATCGGGATCAAATAACCTTCCTTCGTGCAATGGAAAACAATGATCCTCCTTTTACATGGTGTGAGTAAATATATCGTTATGAGTAATTTTCTGGAGAAAAGGAGATACAATTTCAACCTCATCTTCTTTTTTAGCATCATAAATAGGTCCACTTTCGAAGTGATGGTTGAAATACCATTTTCCCTTGTTTATATAGAGGAATTCATAAATGTCGATTTCACAAGGATCCACAATAACCATATCCTCTAGAGTCTTTTCTTGAATGAGAGGCCCTACATCATCACATCCATCTTTGTGGATTTCAATAGGGCCAACATTCATATCAATTCCCAAATCAAAATTTCTAAAAATTTCTTCACTTGTTTCATTATCTTGATTTTCCTCAAAATCATCCTTATTACTAGGCAAGCAAGACTTTTCTTCTTCCCTCTTCTCTTGGAGAACATAGGTAAGGTATTTGTTATATGAGTTTGGTATAATGCTTATAGGAGGAGGGAATTAATAGGGTTCTATCTATATTCACACTTCATTTTATGGAGTTTCCCCTCTTGTTGGTAAAAATGGAAGAATAAGTCCTTAGCATTATATTCCCTTACTAACCCCCTACATGACAATATATTTGTCCATTATTTCTTGCATGATCTGGAGGCTTTCAAGATCATACTCTTCATCATCCTCAGAGGAGATGTTCCCCACCTCTTTGCTATTGTCCTCCAATTCTATAGCTTATATTTTCTCATCAACCTCTTTTTCTTGATCATGTTGGTAATCCAAATGCTCATATGGTAATGAGCCATATTTTTTTCGATCTTATGAGACAAGGAATTGAATGCACTAGTATAATAGACAAGCTTAGAGGAATGATAATCTATGGGGATCTTTTCATAATTTTTCCTTAGTATTGGAGTTTTAACCTACTCTTGTTAAAGAAATTGAGTATGAAGTCTTCGTTCTCATGCTCTATGAAGTGGTCACAAAGCTCATCCCACAAATTCAATCTCTCCCATAGGTTTTGGATTTCTTCAGGTCTAATATCACATATAATTTACTTATCAAAATCATCCATTTTTCATGATTTTACATATAATGCCAAAATGGAGTCCCTGGTGTGAATCTAAGTATCTTGATAGATGCTTGATTCACCCTACAAGCATTAATATTTAGAGATAAATGAATAACTAGGGTTTCGTTCTTCCAATTGAGTCATCAAGAAAGATATGCCAATGTTTTTCATTAGGGAACAAGACACACGTCTCGTGTCCCTGAAAATAGTGCCAAAAATGTTACCACTTAAACTAGAAAGGGTCCTAGGAGGGGGTCCTATAGAGAAACTACTAGGTCAAGGGGCGACAATGGAGTGATAATCCGTTGTCACCTTATCTAAGGTTCCTTTCTTTTTATGGAATTTCACCGATGGAAGGAGACCCGGTATAAGGGAAATCACTAGATGAATGGATCAATAAGAGGATAAGGAGTGTCTCCTAAGTCCTATTCACAAGAGAGGCTCAATTAGATATTATTCTTGCTTCAAAATTAAGGTGGCGGGCTCTCTGGGAAGGGCTAAGATGATTCTTGAGGCTAGGGTTTGGGAATATATCTTATCAAGAGGGCTCCTATACAGGAAAATCATTATGGAGAATTATCCTTTATGTTATCTTTATGAAATCAGAGTTAGAAAATTACAGGACCACACAAGACCAAGTGGACCCAAAATTAAGTAAAGTATAGAGTGATCAACCAAGGAGGGACTTGATCTAATTAGGGAAGAGAAGAGGAGCAAAGGACAAATTTTCTTTTGAGGATTTGATATAATGATCCAAATGAGGACACTAGCCAAGGGAAGCCTAGGTAAACAAATGATCCTTGAGCTAGGGGTTGCTATATCTCACGATTCCACCACCGGAATTGCTTCAAATTTGGAGGGCCTCTAGAGCAAATCGTAGCTCTGTTATGGACTGAAAATCGAGCTGTTTTATGGCTACAATGGAATTTATTTGATGCCCTAGGTGACCTATTAGGGCTAGGCCTCGAAAAAAAAAGGAGGTGAAAAAGATAATCATTTAAGTGACCACTAGTGGATGGATCTGTGCCTTTCCTTTAGGAGAGATAGAGTTAAGGTGAATTCATGATATGGAGAGAATTAAACCAATCAAAGAGGCCTTTAGGCAACTTTTCATGGAAATTAAGGCATGAGAGAAGCTACCCAAGAACTTTATACTTTGATGTGAAATGTTTGATGAATTATCAAGGTATACTCAACCAAAATAACCTCTAGGAACAATCACACATTCATAAAGGACACATGTAATGATGCAAATCTTCAAAAGATCAAAATTTCCACAATTTCAAATAGAATAATAGTGAATTTTAGATCTAGATAGCGAAAATCCCAACAACATTCATGTGATATGATAAATACAAGAATAAACATGAAAAAGAGATCACTTTCATGTACAAAGAGTATATCCAATCATCAAATCATGAAACTAATGAAGCTTCAAGATCAAGAGAATAATATCCAAACATCAAAATTCATCCATGAAACCAAACTTGTCCTCCAAAAGGGAATGCGAAATTATCTAAGAAACCACTAATTCCAAATCCAAGTAACGATGAAAGAAATGAATCACCTCTCATCTATTTATACCATCTCTAATGAGTTTCATTTTCCTAATTAAGCCCAAAATAATAAAATAATGTGCAATAATAACATCCCTTGGTGACAAGCCCACCAAGATAGCTCAATAACACAAGTCCAAAGTGTGCCATGGTGAGAAAATTAACTCCAAACATAGTGGACAAGGGGTTGGCCCCTCGTTTTCCAAGCAAGTCACTGTGGTGCTCCCAAGTGAGTGTGGGGGAATAAGGACATTCTCATGGGTCTCCAAGTGGATAAAAATTCCTGTAAACCATCTGTAAGGGCCAGGATGATGATATAAGCCCTCACTTTGTCTCCTAAAGTGAGATACATACTCATCTAGACCTTGGAACATCTACCAAGTGTATGGTGCAAGTGTGGATTCGATTGTACATGGCGAACCAGGTGCATCATCTTCTTCCTAATGGTGGGACAAAAGCAACCAATGAGTGGTTATGGGGATCCATGAAGAACTCTCCACTATGGTTGAGGCCCATGGCTCTTTACACTCACCCTGCAAGTGCCAATGTGGCCCTCTACAGGGCTAGGACCCTGTATAGGGAGACCAAGTCCCAAATGGAGACCCACCTGTAGTCTTGCATAATATTCAATGCATCCCCTTTTCCTCCATTACAACAAATCATTAGAATAATTAAGTGAAAGAGCTTACAAGTCATGGATTCAATGGGGAACTTCATCGTGGCATGCACTTCCATAATGGGCTTTGTCACGTACAAGTGTCTCCAAGCTCAATAAGGGGTTAATCAAGGACCCTATTGGGTGATTTCAACCTTTAAAATGGGAGACATGTCTATGGTACATCCATTAAGTGACAAGTGATCTTGAAGCAATTCTCTTAATTCTTTGTAAGTATAAAAATAAAACTTTAAATAAAAATAAAATTCATATAATTTATCACTTAAAGATAAACATAATTTGATTTCAATGAACATTAATCATAACATGATTTATAATTATTGAATAATAAACTAGATAGTAGAGATGCAAATTGAAAAAATAAACATCATCCACTCATAAAACATTACAAAAAACTTTTAAAAATGAAATGAAGTATATGGAAATCATATATTGGTTTATGTATAAATGAAAATTATATAAAATATAGTTTTTGTTTTTGTTTCTTTCTTGTGTCTAGAGGAATCAAACACTAGGGTAGGCTCGTACTCGTGTGACATGAAGTTGATTATGGTCGCTACCACTAAATCTCCAAGTGAACCCATGCACGTCCCTACACACAGACCACAAGGCTTTTAGGGGGGATTTGAACCTTGAATCATGCACTTCACAAAACTTCATATCACGGTGATCACCAATTGAGCTACCCCCTTGGGGGCATAAACTGCATAGTTTTAAACTAAGATTTATAATAAAAATTTATGAGATAACCTTATTAGTAGCTAAACTCATAACAAATATTTATGAGTTCCTTATTGAAACTTTGGGATTGCTCAACTCCCAAAACTTTGTAGGATGAAAAAAAAATATCTCTTTTAAAATGTCCAACATATATCTAGATTTCCAATATATATTTAAATTAAATTTCGATTTCAAAAAAATTGTCACTATACGACTTTATAAACTCTTGACTTTGCAAAACTATGATAATCTTAAAGCACTTTCTTAATTTCTTTTGAATATATAAATAATATTGTGAAGAATTCTAAATAATTTTTTATTTTTATTTTTAAATAAACTAAATTTTATTTCAATGATATTAATTATGATTATGATTATAATTTTATAATATTAAATATAAATAAAAAACCAATAATAATTGAAAAATTAACATTTTCACAAAAACACTAAAAAAAATTTTAAAAGAAGAAATAAAGTATATGAAATTATAATGTTATATGTTAATTTAAAAAAATTAAAATAAAGAAATAAAGTATATGAAAATCATATAACTGATTATATGTAAATTAAAATTATATAAAACAGAATCTTAAAAGTAAGGTTTCAACTAAATTTTTCATGAAACATTTTTTATTATTGAACCAGCAATGGTGCAGTTGAAGAGGAGGAAAGGAATCAAGTAGTGGACGATGGGCCCCTCGCACCCAACTTTCACTCCAGGTTGGTCGCTTGGATCACGATGGGCAATCACATAGGAATATGGATGGAGGCCGTACGTTCCAATATTGACTAGCATTATATGTTGGATTATTTTAAATATTTTTTAAGTTGGATTTTATTTTTTAAGTAGTAAAAAGGTTTATTACAATGTATTAGGTAGTTATTATATATAAGTATTTATTATTAAATTTTATAGTTTTTTGAATAATGGTGAT